>JARYGA010047398.1:0-49659 GCA_030545235.1 Helianthus tuberosus
TGATGTGTATATACTGATCTAAGATGTGTTACAATTTGTCTGTTTGGAACATGTAATTTCTTAACATGTGACAAGGGTGAAAACAGTCGACGGGGGCGATGAGTTTAATGGTGAGCTTAGTTAATATCGTAATCTTGTTGTACCCCACTTGTATACATATGATAACATGTAAGCATCCATTATAACCCGACTTGTATTCATGTATATGAAAGTGGTTTACAAAACACCATGATGTGCATATACTGATCGTAACACGTGTACAAGTTAATATGGAATTATAATCTTGGTTTAACCCAACATGGTGTCATGTATAAGCTAGTGGTTCCCAAAACACCATGATTTGTATATGCATACTGTAACATGTGTTATGCGCCTGACATGTATAACGTGTGTTAAGCCTCTATTATAACGTGTGTTAAGACTTCCAGAATGGATGCATAAACTCCAATAGTAACTTAATAACAACATAGTATACCTGATATAACGTGTGTTAAGCCTCTTTTATAACGTGTGTTAAGACTTCCAGAATGTATTAAGTCCATACCGTTTTAACATCATGTACTAGACAAAACAAAATAAGAGTCTCACATTACATATTACTAGTAAACGAAAATACATAGCACTATGAAAATGGTGGAGCTTCCTTTTACAGTCTGCCTTAGCTTTTCAGCAGCTACCTTTGCTGCCTTAGCTTTTCAGCGGCTTCCCTTGCTTTATTGTTTGGGTCGGTCTTGAAACGGTTTGCATACATGTGGGTGTGCGTATGGAAGGGAAGTTATAAAAATGTGTTTTCATGTCACACGTAACACGTGTTACGTTGTACATGGATTTCATGTCATGTAACACATGCATGTCCGAGAAGTTCAACCTATAACACGTGTTAGTTGTGTTGTGCTGTAACATAAACATGGTCATGATCCTTGAGCATCTGATCCAAGTTTGACGAAACCAACGGTCCCGTGAAATGGATCTTATTCCTTGAATCCATCACCGTCCTAATAACAAAAAAAGATAAGATAACCGTTAAGTCGTTAACCAGACATAAATATTAACACATTCATAGCCAGAAGTTCAGACTATAACACGTGTTACGTTGGTTGTGCTGTAAGACAAACTTGGCTTAGCTGTGAAACATGAGTTCAAACTATAACACGTGTTACGTTGGTTGTGCTGTAAGACAAACTTGGCTTTTCGTTTCTAAAAACAGATGTGCCGATTATTAGACGTCTAAAAAAAATCGGGCATGTGTTAAACACGTCATAACTATAATAATTTAAACTGTATGGCTATGTCTAATAGGATAAAGTGTAACATGTATTAGGGTATGACGACATTCAAAATTGCAATCTATCTTCTTCTTCTTCTCAATTATGTTCAAAATTTATAATTTGGTCTAAAAATTGTATTTTATTACCTTGTTTCTTACTTTCTTTCTTATACATTATATTGGAAGCAAAATGAAATAACCAATGTTGTTGGTCCAAAACATGCCAAGATTATAGGCAAAGGTCTACTGGTGTATGTAGAAGCAAAAATAAATTAAATTGACGTTAATAAACCAAACATCAAACAAATTCATCTTCATCTATGTATGAATTTCAACTTAGGTTTTCTAAGATGATATAAAATAATCAATTTGAACTAATCCACATAATAAATAAAGAAAACACCAAACAAAAATCTTGATGAGAGTATGGATACAATACACAAAGAAATCAAACCCTACAGTTGAACTTCAAAGCAAATTGCTTGCTTGATATCAAAATCAAACATAGAAAAATAAGGGTAATAACTTGATTAAACTAAATCCAACCTTCACATAAGAAGCCGGGTACGCACATCATCTTCATCCATCGCTTCCTACAACTTGATTTCCCAAATCGTAGGTTGGTGGATTTGTCTCCATGGACATTAATGGAGAAAGGATGATATGCAGGAGAAGAAGATATGAGCGATATTAATGGAGAAGAGAACTTGAGATTTTTCCTTTTAAAAATGAAATAATCTAAAAGAAATGGGGGTTTGGTGAACAATGAGGTGATGGGCATTAATGATAATGTCAAATCAAATGGGGAAGAGATCTTGGGTTGGGTGGAAAGATGTATAATTACTGATATACCCTTAGAGGCAAAAAGCATAATGAGTTGACTATGCATACGTGGATAGATGTAAGCCACATGTTGAGTTTGCAAAGTTTTCTAAAAATCTAAGGTTTCCTATGGAGCATTATATATATATATATATATATATATATATATATATATCCAATGATATCTGTGAACGTCGATTTTTATTTATTTTACATTAAATTTTGGTTATTATATACACATGCCTTTGACTTTTATAATTAGTGATTTACCATGACTTGACCTGGGTATTTTGTAGCAAGAGAATGTGGGCTTTTAGCTAGAGTTATTCAGAAATCAGATCTATTTTCTCAAAAATTAGGGTTTTCCAATAAGTCAATTGGAAACAACGTGGTGGTGTTAATATATGGTAATTGTTTAGTGAACAACTTGTTCTCTTTCTTGAATTTGTAACCATGTGAAGGTTACAATTCTTGAATCTTTAAGGATACCTTACTTGGGCGCTCCCGAGCTTAGATCGTTACATCTCCTTTTATTTTTCTATCACACGTTTATCATGTTGTTTTGGCATATCTTGGCCAGGCTATGTGTCGCAACCCCGACCCCTGCCTCGGGAGGCGGGCGGCCGCGGCCTACTCAGAGATGGTGGTATCGGTGTTTATTAGTTTGGCAGCGGAATTTACATCAGGACCGTAGTTTGGAAATATTTTATCAGAGTAAAATACCACATTTTCATAATAGGAAACACATGGGAAATTCCCAAGTTTTCATTACAACATGTTTATTGGGATAAACCCTAATTTATTGAATAAAACATCTTTCTTTATTTAGGTAACTTTTATAGCCACATTTTCAAGCCTTCAGTGCTCTCCAGCTGGCTTCTATTTTGGCTTTCACATTTTGTTACCTGAAACGCGTTTAAAAAACATTTGTCAATGGGAAATACTGGTGAGTGAATCCCAATTTAGTCAAAACAGATTTTATCCTTGTACAGTATTGAGGGCATTCAGCAATTACATTTGTTTATTATTCTACCTTAATTACCACCCACGGTACTGTCAACCCGACTTGTGGTCATGTCACTACTCACAGTGTAGTAACAAATTTTGTATACAAAACCCCAACATACCGACGATAATTGTAGAATTACAAATACTGAATCACTGTTAATTATAATGTAAAAGCAATTGAGGTTTTGTAAAAACAGTTTGCAAAAAGGTTTACAAAAAGGAGATTACTCACATTGCTATTTTAGATTTTTTCCTGTGGTTTCCTGGTTATAATATAATAATTTAAACAATGCACACACGTTAGTATAATAACCCAATATTTACATTAGTTATACCCTCCCCGAGACAGAACTCCAACGACTACGTCGGGCAGAACCTCGACAGTTGTTACTGAGCACTATATCAATCGGGCAGTGTATCTAATACGTAACCGGGGGTTATGATACTTACAACGAGGCGGAACTTCGTTATTTAGGGGGGTATAATGCCCGATACAATTGCTACACTACAGAAATTCTGAGAGAGAATTGCGAATTGTAAACGACGGAAATGAACTGCCGATGCCCTCTTCTTATAGGGTTGTTTCGGCCATCCCTCGCGCCCCGCGTAAACTACACAAAGGGATTACGCGCCCCGCGAGACCTACTAGGGTGGGCCCTAGGGTTGCTGATTCGGCCACTAGGGTTGACACGCTGCTGACACATGGCGGCACCAGGTGCCGGCCTGATGTTGACCTGTCGCGGCCCGTGTAAGCCTTCACTGGCTACGTCGCGGCCCGCGAGCGAGTATTAAATCTTTATTTTCTTCAATTTTTATAAAAATAAAGGTATTTAGAGCCATTGTCCGTTGTTTCTTGTACTATTCCTGGTCCAGACAGTTGCTTTTCTCCAACTTCTGCCCAACAGACTAGAGTTCGGTACTTTCATCCATAAAGTGCTTCGAATGGTGCAACATTGATACTGGAATGGTAGCTGTTATTAGGGGTGAGCATACAACCGAATTAACCGAACCGTAACCGAAATAACCGAAAAAACCGAACCGAATTAACCGATAACCGAAATAACCGAAGGGTTGGTTATTTATATTTTTAATAACCGATTTTTGCGGTTCGGTTATGGTTATTCTTATTTTCATAACCGCAAATAACCGAACCGAACCGAATAAACATAGCCAAATCCGTAGCACCATATGTCTTTAAGTTTGTATTTAAATGTTTAACCATGGCCTAATCAATATGTATCTTTGGTGAAGTATTTGAATGTTTTAACTTTTAACCATGACCCAACTTTGATGAAGATTGCACTACAACTTTTTATGTTTTGATTAAAAAGTGTAGAATTTAAAAACCACTTTGTGTTCGTATGTATGTTTCCACATAACACATGACTACACGTGTTACTTTTGTTTTGGAATTAGTATGCATATGGTAGTGAAATATAATTGATTAACCGTATATTTATTGTTTGCGCATTAATTTTGCTCGACCCACACATTTAAAGTCCAACATTAGAAACAATGAAAATAACCGACCTATAACCGAACCGAAACCGCATTAACCGCAATAACCGATTAACCGAAACCGCATTAACCGAAACCGAACGGTTATGATTTTTTGATAACCGCAATGTGCGGTTATGGTTTCGGTTATAGGTAATAACCGAACCGAACCGCACCATGCTCACCCCTAGCTGTTATTATAAGAAAATTCTATTAATGGTAAGTGATCATCCCAATTTCCTTCGAAATCAATCACACAAGCTCTAAGCATATCTTCCATTGTCTGAATCGTCCTTTCGCTTTGTCCATCCCTTTGAGGATGATAAGCTGTGCTTAGATTTAGCTTGGTTCCCATTGCTTTTTGGAAAGTTATCCAAAAATGAGAAGTAAAACGACTATCTCTATCAGATACAATAGATAAAGGAATTCCATGTAATGAAACTATTTCATTCACATACAACTTGGCTAATTGTTCCATACTGAAAGTTTCCTTCGTGGGTAAGAAATGAGCAGATTTAGTTAGTGTTGTGCACAAAATGCAAAATATAAATTACATCAATTGTGGCATAAAACTAACCATTTTTTAGTACTAATGTTGGAAAAAGTGTGTTTTTGTCTTCCTTTTATATTTTCAGGATTAAATGATCTCAAATGAACAAAAGAAGCAAAAAGACAGCTAAATCTAACATAAATACAAGAAAAGGAACAAACGTGGCATGCCCGACCTCCCCAACAGCATCTTCCCAAGCAAAGCAAAACAAGAGAACAGAAGGCTGAACACGCCCCGTGCTCAATGAGCACGGGGGCGTGCCCAAGTGATTGCAGAAAAGACAAAGCTGTAGAAGCTTCTATCACCCACCACGGGGGCGTGCCCAACGGACACGGGGCCGTGGTCAACTCTAAGATTCGTAGAATCTGGTGAAATCTTGATAGTACAGATACGCTTCTGCACACGGGGGCGTGCCCAGCGGACACGGGGGCGTGTTCAACTAATGCAGACAAACTGCAATTAATGAAGAAAGAGAAGGAAGGTGGGCACGGGGCCGTGCCCAATGGACACAGGGTCATGCCCGAGTCTCTGTTCAGCCTATAAATAGGGGTGCTTGGCTCATTTGCAAACCATCCCTTGGCACACCACCTCTCTCACACTTCACCCACCACCATCAACACCATCATCCACCACCATCATCCATTGTCCATCGTAGAGTGTGTGAGTCATCTCGGGATCCAAGATTGATCGTAAGAGTTCTTGACAATCAAAGGCCATGTTTGCCTAAGTCTCTTACATCACTTGTGTGAAAACTCGGAATTTAGAACCTTTCTTTATATCTTGATGTAACATACTTGAACGTTATGTGACTAATTGACTTGTTGGTTTAATGAATGATATAAGTGAATTTATGTGATTATGTGTCGTGCTTGTATGTATGCGTGTATTTATATGACCCGAGACACAAGGACCCGACTCGAGACCATGCGGTCTCGAGTGAACAGTGCAACAGTGGCCCGGTTGGGCCATTTAATCCATCCGAAAGCCCATTAGGGTGCATCAACTTGGAACAAGTATATAACATTGGTTGATGGCCAACCTTGCCATTTTTGGGCAACCTACACACACACTCCTACACACACACTCCTACATCCTCTCACTAAAACCCTAGAAGCACAAACCTTCTCCCCTCATTCTCGGATTCAAACCGGCAACACTAGGACTCTCGAATCGAACTCGGGATCATCACTCGGACACTCTATTTTATTCGTCTTCTTTACTATCTCGGTTCCTTTTCACAACCGGTTAGTGATTCATGCTAAGTGCTTTTATTTCAGTTGATGATGTGTGATGAGATTGTATGATAATATGCATTTGCTTGTCGAGTTTTATACATCTTTCTTGAAATGCCGATATTAAGATTGTTGTTATCCATGATGAATGCATTATGACTATTGTTGGTGTTTGATAAAAGTGCTTGTTTGATTTGGAATGCACATGTTCATGTTTGTTATGTAGGATGTGTTTTAGATAGCATAAAAATGGTTGAATGTTGATGATAAATCCTATAGATGCATGTATTGATCGGATATGGATGACTAGGTTGTATAACTATTGTGGTTTATGCTTATTTTGATTAATCAAGTGTGCAAGATGAAAACTCTAATGAAGAACATGATGAATATGTGAAGAACTTGTTGAATATGATATGGATATTTGAAAATTGATATGTTTGATCCATTTTGGTTAATTGCTAGACAAGGAAACATGTTTATGAACCCTTATTGGATAGTACACCAAACCATGAAATCGAAATCATATTGGTTAGTACACTATGCAGAATCAGCAGGTGCTGGGAGTCGAGACCCCTGGTTTCGACTCGAGACCATCTAGAAGCCAGTTCGAGATCAGCGGTTGCGAGTCGAGAACTCCTAGTCTCGACTCGAGACCACAACTCCCTCACACAAGCAGCGTAACTCGAGACCACGGTTGCGAGTCCGGTTGCGACTCGAGACCGTCTGGTCTCGACTAGTACATGCATGACTCGAGACCCCCATGGTTGCGACTCGAGAACTCATAGGCTGTAACTCGAGATCCCTAGTCTCGACTCGAGACCATAACACCCGTACACAATGTTTGGACTTGCACACTGCCATGGGCCTAAGTAGTTGGGCCGCACACTTAGACTTTGGTTGTTACGTGAATGTTACTATGGAACGTGTTACGAACTGTTGAAGAACTGCCATGCTAGACATGTATGCCATGATCGTTACTTGTGTACAATACGTTTAGAACATACGTGCACTACTTGGATATGAACCTGACATGAATGGTATCTATGTTAGGACGTAGTTGACCACTTACAACTTGATTGACCTTTCTGTGTATCTGCTGAGCAAACCAAGGTGAGTTCACACCCTCTACAAAGCATGGGATTCCCAGGGGTTGGGAATGGGGTTAAGGAATCATGGATTCCTCGTCCTTTCTTGGGTAGGACAACATTGGTTCAGGAATTTAATTCCTCGTCCTCATGGACAGATAACTCGTACTAGACCAAAACTCTATCACGAAGTCCCTCCTTTTTATATCGACTTAATCGTCGGGCCAATGGCGAGCGGGTCATTAGTTAGATAGCGCTATTTAGGTCTGACAAGTCTCACACCGTGCCGCAGAGGACGGGCGTGAACTAATGGATCTGGGCACGTCAATGATGATAGACATTGACAGTTCAGGGCACATAAACATGACTACAGTCAGCAGTCGATATGGTAACGAGTCTAGTGTATACATGGGGTAGCCCCCACGGCCGAAATGCCAGATAACTAACAAGGGGTAGCCCCCACGGCTGGATTGCCAGAGTAACCGGGAATAAACAAGTCACGTTTTCAACTATGGGGTAACCCCCACGGCAGGATGCCAGTTAAAGGAAACTGTTTTTGGAACAACTTAAAACAAACACCCAACTGTGAACTCACTCAACTTGTTGTTGACTCGTTACTACATGTTTTGCAGGTCAATAGGTACTTAACTGGAGCTTGCATGGAAGAGAGTCGTTGTGGGACATGGACAGTTGTGTGCCATGTTAAACTTTGGAACAATTAAAACTTATGTTTTGGTTATAGACATTATGCTTCCGCTTGTAACTTAAACTATGTTTTGTTTGGACACCAATTGTATTGGTTGGATTTTTATAATCACTTACATGCTTGTTCAATATGATTGGTGGCTGGATCCTGGTCAATCACGCCTCCAAGCGGTAGTATTCCGCAGGTGGATTTTGGGGGTGTGACAGATTGGTATCAGAGCCATTGGTTATAGTGAACTTGGTTTTAATAAGGGGAAAAAGTTTTATTAAAATCAGACTATAACCTGTACAGTGCTCTACGATCCACAACGACGCTTCACTCCACATGCAAGGCTCGACATTCTAGGTGATATGATCTATGTGTATATTGCCTACTTGTTAGTTACATAGTACATTGCTCATGGTATACTTGACTAGTATAACTACTGTTGCTTGAACACGTGTGTGCTTACTCTCGTCAGTCATCGCATTTTTGCGAACCTCTCTCACTCAAGTTCCTCTTGATATGAAGATCATGTCTGGACGCGTTAACATGACACAAGCCCAGTTGACGGCACTGATTAACGAACGAGTTGCTGCGGCACTTGCAGCTGCACACGCAGGAGGCATATCCTGCAGCCCAAACTCATCCTAGGATCTTTAGATCCTACTTTCGTGAACCAACCTTTGTGTTAAACTCTGTCTTTCTTTCACCCACAATAGGTCAACATGCTCAGCCACCTGTGTGCACCTTTAAAACTTTCATGGACTGCCGACCAACTACTTTTAGCGGCACTGAAGGAGCCGTAGGCCTCCTCCACTGGTTTGAGAAACTCGAATCTGTTTTTGAGATGTGCGAATGCCCTGAGGAGCGCAGGGTGAAGTATGCTACCGGTACTCTCGAGGGTTTAGCTCTCACGTGGTGGAACGCTCAGGTCCAAATGCTGGGGTTGGTTGATGCTAACGCCACCCCATGGAACAACTTTAAGGAGATGATCAAGGAGGAGTATTGTAATCGTGATGAAATTCACAAACTGGAAGTAGAGTTTTTCAACCTCAAGATGACGGGGTCAGAGATTGAAGCTTATGTGAAGAGATCGAACGAACTGGCAATTCTATGCCCTACTATGGTGGATCCTCCCATCAAACGCATCGAACTATTCTCAAGGGCTTAGTGCCAGAAATCCAAAGTCATGTGACTTCAGCAAACCTCGCCACCATCCAGCAAGTTGTTCGATTGGCTCACCGTCTCACGGACCAGGCGGTGGAGCAGAATAGGTTACCGAAGCGCATAGGTGCGGCAACTACTTCAGGTGCTCTTAGTGACAACAAACGGAAATGGGATGGAGCTTCAAGTAAGGGTTCGACTTCTGTTCAGTCTCAGTCTCAGCAGAGAAAGACTGATGACTACAAGAGCCCTAGTCAGCAATCTTCTGGTGGTCAAAGTCATGGTGGGTACAAAGGGAATCACCCCAAGTGCAATCGCTGCAGCCTGCACCACAGCGGGCCATGCACCAGGGGTAACTGTCATCGGTGCAACAAGCCAGGTCACACTGCAAAGGATTGCAGGAGCTTATATCCTGCCAATCCGAATCGTCAGCAAGCTCAACAGAACCAACGCCAGCAGCAGCAGCAAGGTGATAACAAAGGGTGCTTTCAGTGTGGAGCTGAAGGCCATTTCAAGAGGGATTGCCCTCAACTGAACAGGAACTAGAACAACAACAACAACAACAACAACAATAATCAGGGGAATGGTAACAATGGGAACAACAACAACAATGGAGCCAGGGGGCGGGCGTTCGTGATTGGCCAAGGCGAAGCAAGGAACGACCCCAATGTTGTGGCGGGTAAGTTCCTTCTCGATGACTTTTACGTTACAGTTTTATTTGATTCGGGTGCCGATACTAGCTACATGTCACTAGAAGTTAGTCGAATGCTTAAGCGTATTCCAACACCTTTGAACAACAAGCACACTGTAGAGCTAGCAAATGGTAAGAGTTTAGAGGCCACACACGTAGTCAAGGGTTGTAAACTTGTTCTTGCCAACCAGACCTTCTCTATCGACCTTATCCCTATTGTCTTGGGTAGTTTCGACATTGTCGTTGGAATGGATTGGTTATCCCAACACCGAGCAGAGATTCTTTGCAACGAGAAGATTGTTCGTATTCCTGGATCAGGCGGTGAACCTCTCATGATTCGTGGCGACAAGAAGGGTGCTGTGAAGAACGTCATCTCTTTCCTTAAGGCCCAGAAGTGCTTGCGAAAGGGCCACACTGCCATTCTGGCTCTCGTTACTGACACCTCGGAGAAAGAGAAGAAGATAGAAGATTTTCCAATTGTACGCGACTATACTGAGGTATTCCCTGAGGAATTACCTGGCCTTCCGCCTCATCGCCAAGTCGAGTTTCAGATTGAACTAGCTCCTGGAGCTGCGCCTATAGCTCGTGCACCTTATCGTTTAGCTCCATCAGAGTTGGAAGAACTCTCTACACAGCTACAAGAACTCTTGGATAAGGGTTTTATTCGTCCTAGCTCATCACCCTGGGGAGCTCCAGTACTATTTGTGAAGAAGAAAGACGGTACCTTCCGTATGTGTATCGACTACCGTGAACTCAACAAGGTGACCGTAAAGAATCGTTATCCTCTACCACGTATCGACGACTTGTTCGACCAGTTGCAAGGGTCGAGCTACTATTCAAAGATTGATTTGAGGTCGGGATATCACCAGCTGAGAGTCCGAGAAGAGGACGTCTCCTAAACAGCCTTTAGAACTCGATATGGACACTATGAGTTTTTGGTCATGCCTTTTGGGCTGAAAAACGCACATGTGATCTTCATGGACTTGATGAATCGAGTGTGCAAGCCTTACCTGGACAAGTTCGTTATAGTCTTCATCGACGACATCCTGATCTATTCTAAGAGTCAGGAGGAACACGAGCGGCATCTACGACTTATTCTGGAACTCCTTCGAACAGAACATCTTTACGCGAAGTTCTCGAAATGCGACTTCTGGCTTCGTGAGGTCCATTTCTTAGGCCACGTGGTGAACAAGGATGGGATTCACGTTGATCCATCCAAGGTAGATTCAATTAAGAACTGGCCTGCGCCTCGTACACCAACGAAAATTCGCCAATTCTTGGGTTTGGCAGGTTACTACAGGAGGTTCATAAAGGATTTTTCCAAGATTGCACAGCCCCTCACCTCACTAACGCAGAAAGGCGTTGTTTATCGATGGGGAAATGCACAGGAATTAGCATTTCAGCATCTAAAGGATAGACTTTGCAGCGCACCTATCCTTTCCTTGCCAGAGGGCACAGACGACTTCGTGGTCTACTGCGACGCATCAATTCAGGGTCTTGGTTGTGTATTGATGCAACGAGATAAAGTCATAGCCTACGCCTCACACCAACTTAAAGTTCATGAAAAGAACTACACTACACATGATTTAGAGCTGGGGGCTGTTGTTTTTGCACTTAAGATATGGAGACATTACCTGTACGGTACCAAATGCACCATTTACACTGACTACAGGAGCCTCGAGCACATCTTCAAACAGAAGGAGCTAAACATGCGTCAATGACGATGGGTCGAGTTATTAAACGATTACGAATGTGCAATCAAGTACCATCCTGGCAAAGCCAATGTTGTGGCTGATGCCCTTAGCCGAAAGGACACTATGCCTAAGCGCGTACGAGCCTTGCAGCTCACTATACATTCTAGTCTTCCTTCTCAAATACGAGACGCTCAGGTAGAAGCATTGAAACCAGAAAACGTCAGGGCTGAAGCCCTTCGCGGCTCAAGGCAACGACTAGAGCAAAAAGAAGACGGTGCATACTACGTAACGGGACGTATTTGGGTCCCACACTATGGCAACTTACGAGAGCTTGTGATGGACGAGGCACACCAGTCTCGTTACTCGGTACACCCTGGTTCGGATAAGATGTACCACGACATCAAAACTACGTACTAGTGGCCTAGCATGAAGGCCCACATAGCAACTTACGTCAGCAAGTGTTTGACTTGTGCGAGAGTCAAGTCTGAATACCAGAAACCCTCAGGCCTACTCCAACAACCAGAGATACCTCAATGGAAATGGGAGCAAATTTCCATGGATTTCGTTACTGGCCTGCCTAGATCCCAGCGCGAAAATGATACTATTTGGGTGATCGTGGATCGACTCACAAAGTCTGCGCACTTCCTGGCTATCAAGGAGACGGATAAATTCTCCACTCTAGCAGAAGTATACCTCAAGGAAGTCGTTTCGAGGCACGGGGTGCCCACCTCTATTATCTCGGATCGAGATGCGCGTTTTACTTCAGAACTGTGGCAGGCAATGCACAAATCCTTTGGCTCACGATTAGACATGAGCACAGCGTATCATCCTCAGACGGACGGGCAGTCGGAGCGCACTATTCAAACCTTAGAAGACATGCTTCGTGCATGTGTAATCAACTTTGGCAACAGCTGGGAAAAACATCTACCACTTGTGGAATTCTCGTACAATAACAGCTACCACACCAGCATTAAAGCTGCTCCGTTTGAGGCATTGTACGGACGTAAATGCCGGTCACCTCTTTGTTGGGCAGAGGTGGGAGATAGTCAGATCACTGGTTCAGAACATGTGGTAGACACAACTGAACGAATTGCTCAAATACGACAACGCATGGCGGCGGCTCGTGACCGTCAGAAAGTCTACGCCGATAAGGGCAGGAAACCACTAGAGCTCCAGGTTGGGGAGCGGGTACTACTGAAAGTTTCACCCTGGAAGGGTGTGGTTCGTTTTGGCAAACGAGGTAAACTTAACCCACGATACGTCGGACCTTTCGAAATCATCGAGAAAATAGGCAGGGTGGCCTACAGACTGAACTTACCAGCAGAACTCGGTGCAGTTCACAACGTTTTCCACGTGACAAATCTGAAGAAGTGCCTGTCAGATGAGACCCACATAGTTCCTCTGAAGGAACTCACTATCGACGAGCAGTTACGATTCGTCGAGGAACCAGTTGAAATCATGGACCGGGATGTTAAGGTCCTCAAGAGCACTAGAATACCTCTCGTTTGAGTTCGTTGGAACTCACGTCGCGGCCCAGAGTTCACCTGGGAACGCGAAGATCGGATGAAACAAAAGTATCCCCAACTGTTCGCAAACAGTACAACCACTACTGAGGCTGAAGCTACGGAATTTCGGGACGAAGTTCCAGATCAACGGGGGGAGGATGTGACACCCCAGGAAAACCGGGAAAACCATACAACTTAACTAGCTTCCTCAGTGAGTGCTTACCAAATTTCGGGACGGAATTTCTTTCAACTTGGGGATAATGTGACAACTCGGAATTTAGAACCTTTCTTTATATCTTGATGTAACATACTTGAACGTTATGTGACTAATTGACTTGTTGGTTTAATGAATGATATAAGTGAATTTATGTGATTATGTGTTGTGCTTGTATGTATGCGTGTATTTATATGACCCGAGACACAAGGACCCGACTCGAGACCATGCGGTCTCGAGTGAACAGTGCAACAGTGGCCCGGTTGGGCCATTTAATCCATCCGAAAGCCCATTAGGGTGCATCAACTTGGAACAAGTATATAACATTGGTTGATGGCCAACCTTGCCATTTTTGGGCAACCTACACACACACTCCTACACACACACTCCTACATCCTCTCACTAAAACCCTAGAAGCACAAACCTTCTCCCCTCATTCTCGGATTCAAACCGGCAACACTAGGACTCTCGAATCGAACTCGGGATCATCACTCGGACACTCTATTTTATTCGTCTTCTTTACTATCTCGGTGCCTTTTCACAACCGGTTAGTGATTCATGCTAAGTGCTTTTATTTCGGTTGATGATGTGTGATGAGATTGTATGATAATATGCATTTGCTTGTCGAGTTTTATACATCTTTCTTGAAATGCCGATATTAAGATTGTTGTTATCCATGTTGAATGCATTATGACTATTGTTGGTGTTTGATAAAAGTGCTTGTTTGATTTGGAATGCACATGTTCATGTTTGTTATGTAGGATGTGTTTTAGATAACATAAAAATGGTTGAATGTTGATGATAAATCCTATAGATGCATGTATTGATCGGATATGGATGACTAGGTTGTATAACTATTGTGGTTTATGCTTATTTTGATTAATCAAGTGTGCAAGATGAAAACTCTAATGAAGAACATGATGAATATGTGAAGAACTTGTTGAATATGATATGGATATTTGAAAATTGATATGTTTGATCCATTTTGGTTAATTGCTAGACAAGGAAACATGTTTATGAACCCTTATTGGATAGTACACCAAACCATGAAATCGAAATCCTATTGGTTAGTACACTATGCAGAATCAGCAGGTGCTGGGGGTCGAGACCCCTGGTTTCGACTCGAGACCAGCTAGAAGCCAGTTCGAGATCAGCGGTTGCGAGTCGAGAACTCCTAGTCTCGACTCGAGACCACAACTCCCTCACACAAGCAGCGTAACTCGAGACCACGGTTGCGAGTCCGGTTGCGACTCGAGACCGTCTGGTCTCGACTAGTACATGCATGACTCGAGACCCCCATGGTTGCGACTCGAGAACTCATAGGCTGTAACTCGAGATCCCTAGTCTCGACTCGAGACCATAACACCCGTACACAATGTTTGGACTTGCACACTGCCATGGGCCTAAGTAGTTGGGCCGCACACTTAGACTTTGGTTGTTACGTGAATGTTACTATGGAACGTGTTACGAACTGTTGAAGAACTGCCATGCTAGACATGTATGCCATGATCGTTACTTGTGTACAATACGTTTAGAACATACGTGCACTACTTGGATATGAACCTGACATGAATGGTATCTATGTTAGGACGTAGTTGACCACTTACAACTTGATTGACCTTTCTGTGTATCTGCTGAGCAAACCAAGGTGAGTTCACACCCTCTACAAAGCATGGGATTCCCAGGGGTTGGGAATGGGGTTAAGGAATCATGGATTCCTCGTCCTTTCTTGGGTAGGACAACATTGGTTCAGGAATTTAATTCCTCGTCCTCATGGATAGATAACTCGTACTAGACCAAAACTCTATCACGAAGTCCCTCCTTTTTATATCGACTTAATCGCCGGGCCAATGGCGAGTGGGTCATTAGTTAGATAGCGCTATTTAGGTCTGACAAGCCTCACACCGTGCCGCAGAGGACGGGCGTGAACTAATGGATCTGGGCACGTCAATGATGATAGACATTGACAGTTCAGGGCACATAAACATGACTACAGTCAGCAGTCGATATGGTAACGAGTCTAGTGTATACACGGGGTAGCCCCCACGGCCGAAATGCCAGATAACTAACAAGGGGTAGCCCCCACGGCTGGATTTCCAGAGTAACCGGGAATAAACAAGTCACGTTTTCAACTATGGGGTAACCCCCACGGCAGGATGCTAGTTAAAGGAAACTGTTTTTGGAACAACTTAAAACAAACACCCAACTGTGAACTCACTCAACTTGTTGTTGACTCGTTACTATATGCTTTGCAGGTCAATAGGTACTTAACTGGAGCTTGCATGGAAGAGAGTCGTTGTGGGACATGGACAATTGTGTGCCATGTTAAACTTTGGAACAATTAAAACTTATGTTTTGGTTATAGACATTATGCTTCTGCTTGTAACTTAAACTATGTTTTGTTTGGACACCAATTGTATTGGTTGGATTTTTATAATCACTTACATGCTTGTTCAATATGATTGGTGGCTGGATCCTGGTCAGTCACGCCTCCAAGCGGTAGTATTCCGAAGGTGGATTTTGGGGGTGTGACAACTTGGTGAAGACAAGTGTCTAGTGTAATACTTTTTATTTTTAATCTTTTCGCACTTTTTACTTGGTTATCTATTAATGACTTTAATAACTAGTTTCTTATGTTGAAGGTGATTCTTCCTTATCGTTTGTCCGTGGTGTCTTGGCATTATTTTACTGTCTAAAATCAAAGATTTTCACCATTCATATCTCCACGGTCTATATGGAGATATGTTGGCTACCTGGTCGGGGGTTAAGGGAACGGTTTGGTAAGAGTCTTGCCTTGTTCAGTGTATAGATCCTGCAAGGACCTGGGTCAAATTTAGTAGGACCTCCTTCAATACCCACCGATATTGGATGGCGGGGGTCCAAACTCTTTGATCCCCTCATATGTAAGCTACTATTAATACTTTAACCCGGCTACTTAGGACTGTATCCCTGCTGACTCAGACTACTTAGCTGAGGGTAACGTCACCTTCAAAAGAGGGGCCTACCATAATATGCATTAATAACTTAATTAATTATCTTTCAATAATCCGACCCTTTTGGATTGTATCATTGCTGACTCAAACTACTGGGTTGAGGGTAACGTCACCTTCAAAAGAGGGGCCTACTACAATAACTAAGATAATCTCTTAAAAAGTGCAAAAGTGCGGAAATAATCAAAGGTTACACTAAACACGAGTCGGATCCAAGTGATTCATCTTGTCTACCTGTTTTTATTTTTATTTTATTTTTCAGCATTTTAGTTAGTTTTATTTTTCTAGTTTAAAAACCTTTTTTCTAACTTTTGATTTGATTAGACATTGAGGATAAACCGTTACTAAAAGCTCTTGTGTCCTTGGACGACCTCGGTATCTTGCCAACACTATACTACGCTCACGATGGGTGCACTTGCCCATATGTGTGTTTGGTGTTAGTAAAATATCGTGTTTTATAAATTTAAAACTTGGCTAACGTGTAAAAAGGGGTTAAAATATACTTAAATATATATCACACCACACGCGCATCAAGTTTTTGGCGCCGTCGAACTCCCCTGTAACAGGGAACCGGAAAACAATCACTGTATCTCCGACCACGTGTGACAACCGTCAAATTTACAGGTATTCGTACAATTAGTTAATATCAATTTGTGCTTCATTTATGTGCTGAATTACAATTACTGATTTAAACTACTTTCTGATTTTTGCATCATTCATACATGTGCATCACATTTCATACTGTCACTCCATTTATTGCATACCAACTTTAGTGACAAACATGATGCACAAAGCACAGTTAGCACAGTTAGCGGATAACTCAGAAATATACTGACAGTGCCAGTACATAGACAGACAGTGTTTTGAGGCCCAGTATGAGCCAGAGTCAAAGTACTACACTTGTATGGTGTGTAGGGAAGTAAGGACCATAAAACTGCGTCACTGGGTGATAGATAAAGTGCCGGAAAGTGCCTAAAACCCACTTAAAATGCAGAATTCTGCATTTTTCTGCAAAATTCAGCTTTTTAACAAGCTAGTTACATGCAGAAAATTGACTAAATGATCCTGAATGCTTTCCTAAGTGTTGGGAATTAATAGTGACACAAAAGGTTACATAAAAGACACTATACGGAATAACTTAGCACTTTAACGGAACGGTATCTAACCGAACAACCGGACATTACCCGGAACACCAAAATTTTACTAGAAGCATTATTTTATTATTTCTTGACTAGTTATGGTCCCCGAACACCCTAACATACTACATAATGCAAGATGCACATAAAACACTAGACTTTACACTTAACACCCTAGCCAATTACCCACTTACCATCAAAATTTACACATGGACCCCCTCCCCCTCCATATTTACGGTTGAAAGGGGTGGCCCCACTCAAGATTTTTCTAAATCTTCACACAATCTTAATAGATCTTGCTTGATTTACTTGGAGATCTTGCTTAGATATTTGAAGATTCATTTGGATTTTACTTGGATATTATATGTAACCTTCACCTTCTTCACAACTTCACCTCTCCTCTCTCCCTCATAAAGCTCTCAGCCGACCCCCCTTCACCACACCACCATTGTTTTCATTTCTTGTTCATACATTCCAAGCTCATTTCCAAGTACTAGAAGGTGATTAAAGAAGCTTAGAGCTTGTGGTTCATCAAGAATCTCTCTCATTTGCTTTCACCCACCAATTTCATCATCTTTTTCACAAGTGTTCTTCCCTAGCTTAGAGCTAGTAGTAAGATTATTTTTAACCTTTGTTACTTCTATTTATGAATGATTAAAAGTTGTATTATGTAGTGATTCACAAGAACACTAGAGAACATAAACTAAAAGCTTGAACATAAAGTTTACATAAAGTTGAAATATGATGAAATGTTGTTAGTATGATATTGTTTAAGTGAATGAATGATGATTACTTGTCGATTTCTTGATAATATGATGTTGATCATCATATGAAACTTGTTAGATTATGATTAAAAACATGATTTAACAAGTTAGGAGATGATTAGGTCTCTACATATAATAATCATCTTCTAATAAAGATATGAACTTCATAATAAGATGATTTCTTGAAATATAAGTAAACAAAGTGAGTTGATGATCATGTAGATCCGAGATTTACAAATGATTTTTCTAAACAAACCAAGTTCAAGAGACGATTTTTGAAAGATCATGACTTTTACTTACACTTACACCATTTTTGGAAATGAAATAAGTGTAAGAACACTTTATTTACAAGAAGAGTTCAAAAGAATAACTTTTGTAAATTATGTTCACAAGTTGTTAACACCGAGATTCTTTAAAAATGAGATTTTAAAGGGATGAATACAATTTGGAAGGTAACTAAGGCCACTAAACGTGTTACCAAGTTACTACGCGTTTTTGTGAAATATCAAGTTCATAATTGTTATATAAAGCATATAGTTTTTGCTCTTGGTGATGTAAAGTGTTTAAAGATTGATTGTTGATGGTTATTGTGATTATTTTGAAAAGAAAATAATATGCTAAATAGCATGGACACCTCCATTTACAAAGGAAACTATGGAGAAATTTTCTAAAAATTTAAACACTTAGAAAATATTTTCTAGACAAGAGTTTACTTGTGTATTTTAAACTATGTTTTTCGAATAGAAACCTCGCCATATTTTTTGTAACAAAATACAAGAATTGGCGGTTGTTTTTTTTTTTGTAAATGAAAAGGGATAAATATATATTTAGAATATATATTTTATACTAAGACGCTTGTGTGAATGTTTGCATGATTTGTGAACTAGTCATATTATTTTAGGGAAAAATAATATATCTTAACAAAAGACCATGAAATTACAACTCCAAAATAATACCAAAAATCACAAGGGATGAAATATAAGTTACACTTTTAAAATTGTGAAGCCGAACAATAAAACGTAACTTATGAAATATTCCGGAAGACACCGTTACAATATATTTTTGGTAAATACTATTTTGGAAACGATATTTTTGTACATATTACCAAGCATATCATATTTTCGACAAAGAGAAAATATATTATTTTTAGGAAGTTAAAATATATTTTCTTAGCATATTAGAATATATATGATTTTGGGAAAATATATATTTTCTGGACGATACATTATTTTTGTGACAAAATAAGTTATTATATATTTTCTAAAGTGTGACTTGAAAATATAAGTGTTTTGGAAATATATATTGGGAATATATTGACGTATCTTTATTTGGAATAATACACCGGAATACGACGCCAATACATGGCAAGATATACCAATGCAAGAATACGAATACACAAGTATGAGATATTCCCATCCTTGGGAAGGAAATGCGAATAACAATACTTGAGAAGTATTATTACAAATATATTAAAAACACTTTAAAAACGTAACTCAAAGGCACTAGTCAATACTAAGACAAGGCACGACCCGCTCGTCTAACAGACCATAGTACGCATGTAGGTAGTCGTGCGTTCTAGAGGAAGCTTCGAGTTACATTGGATACGAAGACGCAAAATAGTGAGTTCATGCTCCCCCTTTTTCTTTTAACTGTTTTCAGTTTTATACTTCGGGGGTGAAATACATGTTACAATTATTACAGACATTTTATACATGGTATGATTAGCTTAAGGAGGGTTTACTACTAGATCATGTGAATGGGTAGGGCGATTAAGGCCATCAATCCTCGTTGAAGGACCGAGGGGCATGAGTGATAGATCTATTTAGGTGTTGCGAGCCCCACTCCTGAGTCCGCTGAGTGGACCATGTGGTGACTATGTCTTACAGCCGGAAGCCAGGTGCGAAATTTGCTAGGTTTGAGTCTTCCTGCATCACTTCACACATACCATTGGCTTTGCAACCCAGTGGTGATCTCTTTTTCCTTATTGCTACATACAAGGGACTTACATACATACTTACAATGTTTCAAAGGCTTATACATACACACAAACGAACACATGAACTCGCTCAACTTTTGTTGATGTTTTTCAAACTACATGTATTTCAGGGAATTTATAAGTGGATCTGGCTGGCGTTGGGAGTTTTTATGCTGCGTTAAGATTAAATCTGTCATCCATGGTCTTTGATTTGGGTAATGTGTCTTATTCCTGGACGAGACACGTCATCCAAACCTTGGTGTTATTCAATATCTTATGACGAGTCCTTAATGAACTCATAAACAATTTGTACGGTTTGTAAAACTTGAATTTGAAGTCTAAAATGTTGTTATGTTTTGAACTTATTTAATGGATGACAACCCTATGGTTTTTATCATATAGTTGATGTTATAATTGAATGCAATGATATTAAGAAAGTCACACCACAATCACGCTTCCGCAAAAGTCAGGGTGTGACAGCTTGGTATCAGAGCCTAGATCATAGCGAACTAGGATTCTTTCTCGTGTCTAGACTATGATCATCAGGGCTCTCACGAAAACATTTTTACATTGCATACACTCAACGTCCAGATCCAGGGAACAAACATTTTTACAAAACAAAAAGGGCACAGTACACATTTCAAAATTTATGTTTATAATTCAGTCTTAGAGACTGAGGGAGGTTCAGTCTTAGAGACTGAGGGAGGTTCAGTCTTAGAGACTGAGGGAAGTTTGGTCTTAGAGACCAGGGAGTCATTCTTAGAGACTGGGGAAATTTGGTCTTAGAGACCAGGTATTTAGTCTTAGAGACTGGGGAAATTTGGTCTTAGAGACCAGGGATTTAGTCTTAGAGACTGGGAGGTTTGGTCTTAGAGACCAGAGATTCAGTCTTAGAGACTGGGGAGGATCAGTCTTAGAGACTGGGGAGGATCAGTCTTAGAGACTGGGGAGGTTCAGTCTTAGAAACTGGATGTTTAGTCTGAGAGACTGGGTGATTAGTCTGAGAGACTGGATGTTTAGTCTGAGAGACTAGGTGATTAGTCTGAGAGACTGGGTGATTAGTCTGAGAGACTGGGTGATTAGTCTGAGAGACTGGGTGATTAGTCTGAGAGACTGGGAAGTTTAGTCTGAGAGACTAGGAAGAATAATGTGAATACATGACTACATGATAAATTACTTTTACTTGCATACGCTAATTGCTAGTGACCATTATGGTTATATGTGCTATGACTAATATGTACCGGCACACATGTCACTTTGATTAAAAAGCGAAATTGTCAGACGTGATGACCCTATGGCCACCACCACAAATAATGAGAATTGCACCTGCGCCGAGGATGTTTACGCCAAACACTGAGAGTGACCCTGACATACTGACCAAGGGTGAGGACGGCTTGCAGCCATCCGCGCTACCAGATTTTGGCGACGATTTACCCTAGTTAATGACTTCTCCGACAAGAATCCTCCTGTCACTCTTGTTTCAGTCCATGACCACTACACCACTGGTCACCCCGATGGTGAACACACCATGGCTCCGGTCCTCGACAATACGCCTCCTGTTGACATTCCTTCCGAATGTAGGCTACTCAACGAATAATTGACGATGACATTGGCATATTATTGATGGTCCTTTCGATAACACCTATGATGATGGAAAGTTAGACGAGAACGTTGTTACTAATTTCACTTTTTGAGACCCCTGTTAACATGCTATCCTCTGATTCTAGCATGCATTCGATTTCTGACACCTTTGAGTCTGTGACATCTGCAGCCTTACAAACAGCTGGATTACAGCTTTCTACTACTGACGCAGACGACGATGACATGGCTGCTGCACTATCACCTGCTCAAGGCACCACACCGTTACACGACCCAGAGCATGCTCCTGAGCTAGCTTCTGCACCTTTTGGGTCAGCTTGATGTTGCACCTGCTGAACCTGCACCTTTACTTGATCATGACCCTGTTTCTTTTGGTTTACCAGGCATTGCATCCCTTACACCCAACCCAGTACCTGCACCTAATGATCTTACTATCAGTTGAGACGTTTGTTCTTGCACCTTCACCCGCTGATGTTGCTCTTGTGAAGACCGACGTCCATTGCGCCAACATGCCTATCGCTTTCTTTCAAGACATGCCCGCACCCCGGGAAGGTACTCCATGTCAGCACCCGTGTAACGATCCCATTTGCTACAGCAGCATTTTCTACGACCTCGCAGGCCGCACCGTTTGCTACCTTCACCTCTACACCGCTGGACGAGCCATTTCAGTGGTTCCTATCATACACTATGCTGAAATTAGATCCTTACATTATGGAGGCTACACACGGGATAAGTTGCTCCTGTAACATCAGATACAGTTTGAGAATATAAGTCGTAGAGTTTTGGAGCTTGAGCTGACACCACGTCCTTCACCCTATTGCCAGTATACTTTGGTCCTCCAAGTTTATCAAAGATTCCTTTTGCGCTCTTACATGCTGCTATTACACTTTTCCCTGGTTTTAATGCTCGTTTCTCTACTGTTGAGCGACAGATCAGTTAATTACTTCGACGTATATACAAGCTCGAGGAGGAATTCACGCATGTTAACAGTTTGCTTTTCTTTCCTCCTCCATCTCAGTCACCCTTGGAGACTTTTGAAGACCACATCTGACTATGTAATTTTGATACACTAATATATTTAATGGATAAGGGTAGGGCGACCCTGTGTCCCTGTTGATGTGATACATTTTGGAAGACAATACAATTGTGGTCAGGGAATAATGAGGGCCCAATCATCATTAGACATGCGACAATAACTTGTGACCAATGACCAACGAAAGCTCAATCACTATGTCTTCGTTAAGCACGTTATTGATCTATATGTGTGTGCTATAATTATAACGCTACGTGCTTACTTTCTATACTCTCATTAAACATAGTTACCAAATCACTTGGTTATGCTATTATTATGCTATTGCTTGATTGGTTTGTATGATAACCTATTATGTGTATGTACAAATGACCTCTAAACAACTATATGCACTCCATGAACAATAAGACCTGGCCTAACCGATCTTCTTCTCAGAAGATGTCGATACAAGGGAACATCAAGACCAACAACCCTCTGCCAGCAACAGCGGCAAAACTACAAGAGCGCATCTCACAAGCCATTGCACAGCTCGAGGCCCTTCGCCCCAATCGTAGCGGAGGTACCTCAGGAAATAACCCACCCAACGGCTGCACCTACAAGCAGTTCTTGAACCACAAACCTCGAGAATTTGACGGCACTGGGGGTGCCTTAGCTTTTGTGCATTGGGTTGAGAAGACAGATTATGTTTTGCGACTAAGGTGCTGTTTGTTTTTGCTTATATTGGCTGAAAAGAGCTTATGTCTGCGGGCGGGCAGACATAAGCTCTTGAAGACGGTTTGTTTAAAAAAAAAAAGAAGATCTTAAAATAGCTTTTGTTTGCTTAAAAAAAAAAGCTATGAATCATTGCTTCAAGATCTTCACACACATCTTCACACACCACCAACCCTTCTTCTTCCTGCCACCACCACCTCCGCCACCACCACCGCACCACCTCCGCCACCACCACCGCACCACCTCCTCCACCACCTCCACCACCACCATCGTCAAAACCCACCACCAATTTAGGGCTGTGAGATATTGGGCGAGAGAGAGAGATCTGTGAGAAAGAGAGAGATCGTAGAGAGAGAGAGAGAGATCTGTGAGAGAGAGAGAGCTGAGAGAGAGAGAGAGATGTGATGGAGAGAGACCGTAGTGGTGTGATGTCGAGAGAGAGAGAGTTTTCAGTCGGTGGTGATGAAGAATCGCGGCGACAATACAGATCTCGTGACGGTGGTGCACCGTTTTCAGTCAATAAGAGGGCGGCGGTGATGGCGGTGGTGGTGCGGTGGTGGTGGCAAAAGTGGTGCGGTGGTGGTGGTGGTTGTAGAGAGAGAGAGAGTTTCTAGAGAGAGAGAGAGCAGAGAGAGAGAGCTTGTGTGTGTTGTGTGTGTGTGTATGAAGTTGTTTTTGAAGGAAAAAAACAAACCCTCTTCTCCTTGCAGACTGCAGACATTTGGGCCACATCTTCTCTTGCAGATGCCTGCAGATGTGGTTCGCAGACTACAGACATTTTACATCTGAAAAAACAAACAGCACCTAAGTAAATGCGCCCCAGAACATCAGGTCGCGTACATAGTTGGACTGTTTGTAGATGGGGCTCTGTCATGGTGAAACCTTCAGGTTCAGACAAAGGGTGAGACAGCTGTGTACGCCTTGACATTGGACGAACTGAAGGAACTGATGCGTAGAAGATATTGCTCTAGGGCAGAAGTCCAGAAGTTGGAGACTGGATTGTGGAACTTGAAACCAAAGATAACTGAGTATGTGCAGAGATTTGGCGAATTATCACAAGTTGCTTAGCGTTTGGTGGAACCAGAATCTAGAAAGATCGAACGCTTCATCGGGGGATTGACACCTCAGATTCTAAGCCTGGTAACAACATCTAAACCTTCAACGATCACTGAGGCTATCGACATAAGCGTGGTGCTCACTGAAGAAGCGGTTAGACTAGAAAAATTTTCCATTATGGAAGAGAAAAAGGAGACTCCTGTAGAGTCATCTGGGGATGGGGATAACAAGAGAAAACTCGCAAACTTCAAGAAGGTTACTCGAGTGAGTAACAAGAAGAAGGCCAAAAAGGGAAAAGACTACATGGGTATCCTACCTAAGTGCGACAATTGTCTACGTTATCATATCGGGCGGTGTAAATATGGAAAATATGATAACTGTGGCAAGAGGGGGCATCCTAAGGAAACTTGTAGGCAAGATACTGAGCGTAGAAATGGAGGCCAAGATGGTAGCGAGAATCACGGAGGAAGCAGCGACAACGACAACTATCAAGGCAGGACGAGTGACAAACAAAAACATGCTCAAGGTTGTTTTAACTGTGGGAGCAAAAAGCATTTCAGAAAATACTGCCGTAAGAAGAACCAGGCACAAGGATGAAAGCTCAATAGCGGAGCTAGGGGAAACACGTCAGAATCCAAACAAGGTTATCCATACGTTCCTTAATAGTCAACATTATGCATCTGTGCTACTTGATATTATTACAAATTTTAGCTTCAGAGTTTGAAAGTGTACTTGGTTTGGTAGCAAGTAAGTTAGATAACCCGCACTCGATGGAATTAGCTAAGGGGAAGCTTGGGGAAGTCAACGAAGTAATTGGAAACGACAAGATAGAACCCGGAGAGCGTGAGTTCACTCTTGATCTACTGCCGGCTGAGTTGGGAAACTTCGACTACGTATTTGGAATGGATTAGTTGTCAAGCAATCGAGAGGAGATTGTTATCCGCATTCCGATGACGAACGATGAAACGATCATGGCTCATGAAGCAGGATACGCCTCTACGAATTACTAATTGCTTGAAGGCACAAAAATTGTTGCGAATGGGATGTGTTGTTTTCTTGACCTATGTCGTGGACGAGGGAGCCGAAGAACTAAAACTCGAAGACATTCCTGTGATAGAGAAATATCCTGAAGTCTTTCCCGAAGACTTGCCAGAATTATCTCCTCAACGACAAGTCGAATTTTTCATCGATATGATTCCAGGCGTCGCACCTGCAGTCAATGCACCTTAGCGACTTACACCTTCGGAGATGCAAGGATTTTCAGTGCAACCTCAGTGGTTGATAGAGAAGGAAGATAACAGACCAAGATTCCCATTCGGGTAACCCCAGTTCTGCTAATCAAAGAAGGACGATGATTTTCAAATGAGCATCGACTACCAGGAGCCGAACGAGCTAACCATCAAGAGTCGATAACTCTTGCTAAGGATCAATGAATTTCTTAACTAACTGTGAGAATCAAACTACTATTTCACAACTGATCGATGATCGAGTATCATTAGCTGCAAATTCAGGAATAAAGTATACCGGGGAAATTGTGGGACAATAATTTGTTTTTAAACATACACAAAATGGTGTTTCCTATACAATGCACAAAACAGGTTTACACAGAATACGAAACCTTGAGGATCTAGAAAATATATACTTAGGACCTTTGGGAACCCAGGTCCAAACTCGTAAAGGTTGTTACTTAGGAACCATATCTGTTAACTCAATCAAACACCATTAACCTGACATATATGCCATTTCAGTTAACAAAACAGAAAGTACTTCAAGTTCTTTTGTTGAAATCCTCACTTTTGCTTCTAGCGAGTAGATGTTTGCATCTCTACTCCCCTTAATGGTAGTTGCATCGCATTGATTTTTCCTCGCTGAGAGCAAACACCCATTTGCTTCGAATACTTGGTCGTTTCTCCATTTTAGCAAACACTCATTGTTTCATTACTTGAAAACTCACATGTTACGCATGCACCATCTGCTACGCATGCGGTTTCATTTCAAACGCTTCATTGAAGTTCAAATATTATGTTGCTAAATCTAATTACTGGTTTGTGATTCGAATGACCTACATTATTGTAATTGTTGGCTCTTTTTCTATCAAGTCAACACACTCTCTTGAAACTTCTTTTATTTCAAGTTACATTCATGGTTTATTTTTGTTACCATGCCGAGATTCCTTTGTTGATACATACGTTTATTGTCGGGTTACACTGAAACTAAGTTCAATTGCTTGAACTTATCCATTTCACATGTTTGATTTGAGACGCTATATGAGGTATTGAGAACATCACATTCAAATATTCTTGCAAAGGTTCTCTCATTTCGAGACATAGTGGACTTGATTGGTCTACGACTCCACTAAATCATTTGTTGATTTCGATACCTTACGGTGATACTTTAACGAAATTGAAGCTTGCGATAATTTGGTTACTCACTTCATACACGGAATTAATTATTTATTTACTGATTTGCTCTAAATCCATCTTGTTTATCACGATTAAAGCAGTCTCTACACAGTTGTGTGTTAAGGCAATGGTACATAGATTCATTTCATAAGCACAATGTACCTCCTAACGATTCTTTCTTTGTCGATCGAATACCTTGCGGTACTTAATACTTTTCACCTTCGATCAAAAACAGTGGCTCTTTGATGTTCCGTATTTAATTGAAAACTTTATGACATTGTGTAAATCAAATCTTTAGATTGTCTCAGTACACTTTCATTTGATTTCAGGCACGGTGAACTTGTTCAGTCACCACTATTATTGAATCTCGTCATTACGACATCTTGTGGTGTCATTAGCTTGTGCTAAGTCATGGTCAACTGTTTCACACGAAACTACATATACTTTTGTTTGACTTGTCATTTAAACATTTATGATGCAACTACGAATTAAGACAATGATACACTAGATTCGCTTGTATTTCATTCGGTGTGCCTCCGAAATTTAAGAATGTCAACACACTAAACCTTACCATTCATTTACTCGGGAGTTGACAGATCATTTTACTATTACGTTTGAGTTGTTGACTTTGAATTTATATAGCGGATGATATGGTTTGTGAAAACTCGTTTGCATATTGCGATCGATCATTTGAGAATCTTACTGGTCAAAACTCCTCTTTTGTGGAACCCTGTTAGCTGGATTACACTAGACTATACGTCAAATACGTCCTGTGCCTTTGACATCAAATGCCAAAAGCACATACCTTTTAACAATTGGATTCGTGTTGTTATATATTCTTGGATCCACCTGATGTGAATAAGGTTTGAGTCGGTTTAGTGACTATCTACCTCGGTATTAATCGTATACATACACGCATAATGAAACCCTAAGGAGTTAAGGTAGTACAAATTTCGAGGACGAAATTTTCTTAACAGGGGGAGAATGTGTCAACCGTCAAATTTACAGGTATTCGTACAATTAGTTAATATCAATTTGTGCTTAATTACTTTGCTGAATTACAATTACTGATTTAAACTACTTTTTGATTTCTACATCATTCATACATGTGCATCACATTTCATACTGTCACTCCATTTATTGCATACCAACTTTAGTGACAAACATGATGCACAAAGCACAGTTAGCACAGTTAGCGGATAACTCAAAAATATACTGACAGTGCCAGTACATAGACAGACAGTGTTTTGAGGCCCAGTATGAGACAGAGTCAAAGTACTACACTTGTATGGTGTGTAGGGAAGTAAGGACCATAAAACTACGTCACTAGGTGATAGATAAAGTGCCGGAAAGTGCCTAAAACCCACTTAAAATGCAGAATTCTGCATTTTTCTGCAAAATTCAGCTTTTTAACAAGCTAGTTACATGCAGAAAATTTACTAAATGGTCCTGAATGCTTTCCTAAGTGTTGGGAATTAATAGTGACACAAAAGGTTACATAAAAGACACTATACGGAATAACTTAGCACTTTAACGGAACGGTATCTAACCAAACAACCGGACATTACCCGGAACACCAAAATTTTACTAGAAGCATTATTTTATTATTTCTTGACTAGTTATGGTCCCCGAACACCCTAACATACTACATAATGCAAGATACACATAAAACACTAGACTTTACACTTAACACCCTAGCCAATTACCCACTTACCATCAAAATATACACATGGACCCCCTCCCCCTCCATATTTACGGTTGAAAAGGGTGTCCCCACTCAAGATTTTTCTAAATCTTCACACAATCTTAATAGATCTTGCTTGATTTACTTGGAGATCTTGCTTAGATATTTGAAGATTCATTTGGATTTTACTTGGATATTATATGTAACCTTCACCTTCTTCACAACTTCACCTCTCCTCTCTCCCTCATAAAGCTCTTGGCCAACCCCCCTTCACCACACCACCATTGTTTTCATTTCATGTTCATACATTCCAAGCTCATTTCCAAGTACTAGAAGGTGATTAAAGAAGCTTAGAGCTTGTGGTTCATCAAGAATCTCTCTCATTTGCTTTCACCCACCAATTTCATCATCTTTTTCACAAGTGTTCTTCCCTAGCTTAGAGCTAGTAGTAAGATTCTTTTTAACCTTTGTTACTTCTATTTATGAATGATTAAAAGTTGTATTATGTTGTGATTCACAAGAACACTAGAGAACATAAACTAAAAGCTTGAACATAAAGTTTACATAAAGATGAAATATGATGAAATGTTGTTAGAATGATATTGTTTAAGTGAATGAATGATGATTACTTGTCGATTTCTTGATAATATGATGTTGATTATCATATGGAACTTGTTAGATTATGATTAAAAACATGATTTAACAAGTTAGGAGATGATTAGGTCTCTACATATAATAATCATCTTCTAATAAAGATATGAACTTCATAATAAGATGATTTCTTGAAATATAAGTAAACAAAGTGAGTTGATGATCATGTAGATCCGAGATTTACAAATGATTTTTTCAAACAAACCAAGTTCAAGAGACGATTTTTGAAAGATCATGACTTTTACTTACACTTACACCATTTTTGGAAATGAAATAAGTGTAAGAACACTTTATTTACAAGAAGAGTTCAAAAGAATAACTTTTGTAAATTATGTTCACAAGTTGTTAACACCGAGATTCTTTAAAAATGAGATTTTAAAGGGTTGAATACACTTTGGAAGGTAACTAAGGCCACTAAACGCGTTACCAAGTTACTACGCGTTTTTGTGAAATATCAAGTTCATAATTATTATATAAAGCATGTAGTTTTTGCTCTTTGTGATGTAAAGTGTTTAAAGATTGATTGTTGATGGTTATTGTGATTATTTCGAAAAGAAAATAATATGCTAAATAGCATGGACACCTCCATTTACAAAGGAAACTATGGCGAAATTTTCTCAAAATTTAAATACTTAGAAAATATTTTCTAGACAAGAGTTTACTTGTGTATTTTAAACTATGTTTTTCGAATAGAAACCTCGCCATAATTTTTGTAACAAAATACAAGAATCGGAGGTTTTTTTTTTTTTTTTTTTTGTAAATAAAAAAGGGATAAATATATATTTAGAATATATATTTTATACTAAGACGCTTGTGTGAATGTTTGCATGATTTGTGAACTAGTCATATTATTTTAGGGTAAAATAATATATCTTAACAATAGACCATGAAATTACAACTCCAAAATAATACTAAAAATCACAAGGGATGAAATATAAGTTACACATTTAATATTGTGAAGCCGAACAATAAAACGTAACTTATGAAATATTCCGGAAGACACCGTTACAATATATTTTTGGTAAATACTATTTTGGAAACGAAAGAAGTGAAAATATGATTTTTGTACATATTACCAAACATATCATATTTTCGACAAAGAGAAAATATATTATTTTTAGGAAGTTAAAATATATTTTCTTAGCATATTAGAATATATATGATTTTGGGAAAATATATATTTTCTGGACGATACATTATTTTTGAGACAAAATAAGTTATTATATATTTTCTAAAGTGGGACTTGAAAATATAAGTGCTTTGGAAATATATATTGGGAATATATTGACGTATCTTTATTTGGAATAATACACCGGAATACGACGCCAATACATGGCAAGATATACCAATGCAAGAATACGAATACACAAGTATGAGATACTCCCATCCTTGGGAAGGAAATGCGAATAACAATACTTGAGAAGTATTATTACAAATATATTAAAAACATTTTAAAAACGTAACTCAAAGGCACTAGTCAATACTAAGACAAGGCACGACCCGCTCGTCTAACAGACCATAGTACGCATGTAGGTAGTCGTGCGTTCTAGAGGAAGCTTCGAGTTACATTGGATACGAAGACGCAAAATAGTGAGTTCATGCTCCCCCTTTTTCTTTTAACTGTTTTCAATTTTATACTTCGGGGGTGAAATACATGTTACAATTATTACAGACATTTTATACATGGTATGATTAGCTTAAGGAGGGTTTACTACTAGATCATGTGAATGGGTAGGGCGATTAAGGCCATCAATCCTCGTTGTAGGACCGAGGGGCATGAGTGATAGATCTATTTAGGTGTTGCGAGCACCACTCCTGAGTCCGCTGAGTGGACCATGTGGTGACTATGTCTTACAGCCGGAAGCCAGGTGCGAAATTTGCTAGGTTTGAGTCTTCCTGCATCACTTCACACATACCATTGGCTTTGCAACCCAGTGGTGATCTCTTTTTCCTTATTGCTACATACAAGGGACTTACATACATACTTACAATGTTTCAAAGGCTTATACATACACACAAACGAACACATGAACTCGCTCAACTTTTGTTGATGTTTTTCAAACTACATGTATTTCAGGGAATTTATAAGTGGATCTGGCTGGCGTTGGGCGTTTTTATGCTGCGTTAAGAATAAAGCTGTCATCCATGGTCTTTGATTTGGGTAATGTGACTTATTCCTGGAAATTTGCTAGGTTTGAGTCTTCCTGCATCACTTCACACATACCATTGGCTTTGCAACCCAGTGGTGATCTCTTTTTCCTTATTGCTACATACAAGGGACTTACATACATACTTACAATGTTTCAAAGGCTTATACATACACACAAACGAACACATGAACTCGCTCAACTTTTGTTGATGTTTTTCAAACTACATGTATTTCAGGGAATTTATAAGTGGATCTGGCTGGCGTTGGGAGTTTTTATGCTGCGTTAAGATTAAATCTGTCATCCATGGTCTTTGATTTGGGTAATGTGTCTTATTCCTGGACGAGACACGTCATCCAAACCTTGGTGTTATTCAATATCTTATGACGAGTCCTTAATGAACTCATAAACAATTTGTACGGTTTGTAAAACTTGAATTTGAAGTCTAAAATGTTGTTATGTTTTGAACTTATTTAATGGATGACAACCCTATGGTTTTTATCATATAGTTGATGTTATAATTGAATGCAATGATATTAAGAAAGTCACACCATAATCACGCTTCCGCAAAAGTCAGGGTGTGACAGCTTGGTATCAGAGCCTAGATCATAGCGAACTAGGATTCTTTCTCGTGTCTAGACTATGATCATCAGGGCTCTCACGAAAACATTTTTACATTGCATACACTCAACGTCCAGATCCAGGGAACAAACATTTTTACAAAACAAAAAGGGCACAGTACACATTTCAAAATTTATGTTTATAATTCAGTCTTAGAGACTGAGGGAGGTTCAGTCTTAGAGACTGAGGGAGGTTCAGTCTTAGAGACTGAGGGAAGTTTGGTCTTAGAGACCAGGGAGTCAGTCTTAGACACTGGGGAAATTTGGTCTTAGAGACCAGCTATTTAGTCTTAGAGACTGGGGAAATTTGGTCTTAGAGACCAGGGATTTAGTCTTAGAGACTGGGAGGTTTGGTCTTAGAGACCAGGGATTCAGTCTTAGAGACTGGGGAGGACCAGTCTTAGAGACTGGGGAGGAACAGTCTTAGAGACTGGGGAGGTTTAGTCTTAGAAACTGGATGTTTAGTCTGAGAGACTAGGTGATTAGTCTGAGAGACTGGATGTTTAGTCTGAGAGACTAGGTGATTAGTCTGAGAAACTGGGTGATTAGTCTGAGAGACTGGGTGATTAGTCTGAGAGACTAGGAAGAATAATGTGAATACATGACTACATGATAAATTACTTTTACTTGCACACGCTAATTGCTAGTGACCATTATGGTTATATGTGCTATGACTAATATGTACCGGCACACATGTCACTTTGATTAATAAGCGAAATTTTCAGACGTGATGACCCTATGGCCACCACCACAAATAATGAGAATTGCACTTGCGCAGAGGATGTTTACGCCAAACACTGAGAGTGACCCTGACATACTGACCAAGAGTGAGGACGACTTGCAGCCATCCGCGCTACCAGATTTTGGCGATGATTTAACCTAGCTAATGACTTCTCCGACAAGAATCCTCCTGTCACTCTTGTTTCAGTCCATGACCACTACACCACTGGTCACCCCGATGGTGAACACACCATGGCTCCGATCGTCGACAATACGCCTCCTGTGGACATTCCTTCCGAAGGTAGGCTACTCAACGAATAATTGACGATGACATTGGCATGTTATTGATGGTCCTTTCGATAAAACCTATGATGATGGAAAGTTAGACGTGAACGTTGTTACTAATTTCACTTTTTGAGACCCCTGTTAACAAGCTATCCTCTGATTCTAGCATGCATTCGATTTCAGACTCCTTTGAGTCTGTGACATCTGCAGCCTTACAAACCGCTGGATTACAGCTTTCTACTACTGACGCAGACGACTATGACATGGCTGCTGTACTATCACCTGCTCAAGGCACCACACCGTTACACGACCCAGAGCCTGCTCCTGAGCTAGCTTCTGCACCCTTTGGGTCAGCTTGATGTTGCACCTGCTGAACCTGCACCTTTACTTGATTATGACCCTGTTTCTTTTGGTTTACCAGGCATTGCATCCCTTATACCCGTCCCAGTACCTGCACCTAATGATCTTCCTATCAGTTGAGACGTTTGTTCCTGCACCTTCACCCGCTGATGTTGCTCTTGTGAAGACCGACGTCCATTGCGCCAACATACCTATCGCTTTCTTTCAAGACATGCCCGCACCATGGGAAGGTACTCCAGGTCAGCACCCGCTTAACGATCCCATTTGCTACAGCAACATTTTCTACGACCTCGCAGGCCGCACCGTTTGCTACCTTCACCTCTACACCGCTGGACGAGCCATTTCGATGGTTCCTATCATACACTATGCTGAAATTAGACCCTTACATTATGGAGGCTACACACGGGATAAGTTGCTCCTGTAACATCAGATACAGTTTGAGAATATAAGTCGCAGAGTTTTGGAGCTTGAGCTGACACCACGTCCTTCACCCTATTGTCAGTATACTTTGGTCCTCCACGTTTATCAAAGATTCCTTTTGCGCTCTTACCAGCTGCTATTACATTTTCCCCAGGTTTTGATGCTCGTTTCTCTACTGTCGAGCGACAGATCAGTTAATTACTTCGACGTATATACAAGCTCGAGGAGGAATTCACGCATGTTAACGGTTTGCTTTTCTTTCCTCCTCCATCTCAGTCACCCGTATAAGGATTTCTGGGTTATGTGGATTGCATTACATTTGGGTAAAGACACTAATAATAAGCCGGGATTGTGGAGACTTTTGAAGACCACATCTAACTATGTAATTTTGATACACTAATATATTTAATGGACAAGGGTAGGGTGACCCTATGTCCCTGTTGATGTGATACATTTTGGAAGACAATGCAATTGTGGTCAGGGAATAATGAGGGCCCAATCATCATTAGACATGCGATAATACCTTGTGACCAATGACCAACGAAAGCTCAGTCACTATGTCTTCGTTAAGCACGTTATTGATCTATATGTGTGTGCTATAATTATAACGCTACGTGCTTACTTGCTATACTCTCATTAAACATAATTACCAAATCACTTGGTTATGCTATTATTATGCTATTGCTTGATTGGTTGGTATGATAACCTATTATGTGTATGTACAAATGACCTCTAAACAACTATATGCACTCCCTGAACAATTAGACCTGGCCTAACCGATCTTCTTCTCAGAAGATGTCGATACAAGGGAACATCGAGACCAACAACCCTCTGCCAGCAACAACGGCAGAACTACAAGAGCGCATCTCACAGGCCATTGCACAGCTCGAGGCCCTTCGCCCCAATCGTAGCGGAGGTACCTCAGGAAATAACCCACCCAACGGCTGCACCTACAAGCAGTTCTTGAACCACAAACCTCGAGAATTCGACGGCACTGGGGGTGCCTTAGCTTTTGTGCGTTGGGTAGAGAAGACGGATTATGTTTTGCGACTAAGTAAATGCGCCCCAGAACATCAGGTCGTTTACATAGCTGAACTGTTTGTAGATAGGGCTCTGTCATGGTGGAACTTTTAGGTTCAGACAAAGGGTGAGACTGCTGCGTACGCCTTGACGCGGGACGAACTGAAGGAACTGATGCGTAGAAGATATTGCTCTAGGGAAGAAGTCCAGAAGTTGGAGACTGAATTGTGGAACTTGAAAATGGAAGGTCTAAAGATAGCTGAGTATGTGCAGAGATTTGGCGAATTATCACAAGTTGCTTCGCGTTTGGTGGAACCAGAATCTAGAAAGATCGAACACTTCATCGGGGGATTGGCACCTCAGATTCTAAGCCTGGTAACAACATCTAAACCTTCAACGATCACTGAGGCTATCAACATAAGTGTGGCGCTCACTGAAGAAGCGGTTAGACTAGGAAAATTTTCCATTATGGAAGAGAAAAAGGAGACACTTGTAGAGTCATCTGGGGATAACAAGAGAAAACTCGCAAAATTCAAGAAGGTTACTCGAGTGAGTAACAAGAAGAAGGCCAAAAAGGGAAAAGACTACATGGGTATCCTACCTAAGTGCGACAATTGTCTATGTTATCATGTCGGGCGGTGTAAATATGGAAAATGTGATAACTGTGGCAAGAGGGGGCATCCTAAGTAAACTTGTAGGCAAGATAATGAGCGTAGAAATGGAGGCCAAGATGGTAGCGAGAATCACGGAGGAAGCAGCAACAACGACAACTATCAAGTTGGTTCGGTAAACACCTGGGATGAACTAGCCCAAAAGTTTCTATATAAGTATTTCCCTCCTGCTAAAACGGCTAAACTAATGACTGAAATTAATACATATTCACAAGAGGATGGGGAATCCTTATATGAAACTTGGGAAAGGTTCAAGGAGCTACTAAGAAAGTGTCCTCATCACGGTCTTGCGGTATGGCAACAAGTATCCACTTTCTACAATGGGTTGTTGCCACACACAAGACAAACACTTGATTCTAGCTCCGGGGGACTCTTAGGTAATCGTCGCCCAAATGAAATATATAATCAAATTGAGGAAATTGCTCAAACCAATTTTCAGTGGCACACTTCCCGAGGCAATAAATATATTGCCCCGGGCGCCCATAAGGTTGATGAAAGCACTTCTTTACAAGCTCAAATCGAGGCCCTTTCTTCAAAAATCAAAAAGTTAGAAATGGCAAAAACGGTCTCGGTTATGGCTTGTGAAAGGTGTGGTGGGCCACATGAAAATTGGAGTTGTATGAAAGAATTAGATGATCAAACAGAAAGGGTAAACTACATTGATAATAGACCTAGGCCGTCGGGTCCTCCAACGGGTACCTACAACCAAGGATGGCGTAACCACCCTAACCTTGGTTGGAGAGAGCCCGTCAATAGTAGTAACCAACAAAATCTAAACCAACGAACAAAATTTCAACAACCACAAAATTTATCTCAACAACAAGGTGGACGAGAAAGGCTTGAAGATACTGTATCTCGCCTCATCTCCGACACCGAAAAGAAAAACTCGGATCGATTTCAACAATTGGAATCGAATTTTAGAAATCAACAAGCTAGCATTCAAAACATTGAAAAACAATTAAATCAAATAGCTCAAAATTTCTCCGAGAGACCACAAGGCGCGTTACCAAGTAATACCGAAACCAACCCAAAGGCGCAAGTACATCTCATAACATTGAGAAACCGTACCGTGGGTCCCGAAGAGGCTCCACTACCAACTGAAAGAAGCCAATCTAGCCAAACCACAACTCCACCCACGCCCCAACAAGAGAAGGCTTCTCCACCAGTTCAAGAGCCTAAAAAGACTCCTCCGGTTCCATACCACGGTCGGTTAATTCGTCAAAAGACCGATGAGCAATTCGCAAAGTTCAAAAATTTACTAAAACAATTGCATGTTAATATTCCATTTATCGAAGTCCTCACTCAAATGCCTAAATATTCAAAATTTATGAGGGACTTCCTCACTCATAAAAGGAAAATTGAATCATTGCAATTAGTTAATTTAGGCGAAGAATGCTCCGCCTTACTGCTCAACAAACTCCAACAAAAGAAGCTTGACCCCGGAAGCTTCACAATTCCTTGCTCGATTGGGGAGTCCCCCATTCGTAATGCACTAGCCGATCTCGGGGCAAGCATCAACCTCATGCCCTCATCAATGTTCAACCGACTCGGCTTAGGGAAAACAAGCCCTACAAAAATAAGCATACAACTCGCCGATAGATCCGTCAAATATCCGCAAGGTGTCGCTGAAAATCTATTGGTCAAAGTCGGCGAATTTGTCTTCTCGGCCGACTTTGTCATACTAGATATGGAGGAAGATACCGAAGTACCACTCATCTTGGCCATTCCTAGCTACGGCTCAAGCAGTGGTACATATGAATGATGGAACACTAACATTGAGGATTGGGGACGAGGAAATGAAGTTTGGAGTTGGAAAAAGAGTAGAAGACGAAGTCCCGGTCAACTACATGAAGGTCATTGACTCGAGTTTGGATGATGCTCTCCGACGGTGTAGCATGGGATGCAAACCATCCCACTTGGGTAACATATGACCAGGCTTTGAGTCTAGCTAAGGACCCTTATAAACGTGGCGCACCACGGAGGCATTCCGCGGAACTATCCTTAGTTTAGTTTAGATTAATTTTTATGTTTTGTAGTTTAGTTTTAATTTTCAGAAATAAAACACACTCAGGATGCTGAAGGATAACAAGGGAAACTTGAACCAGCACCCCATGCAAGAAAACAGGGTCACCCGACAAATTTTTCTTCATTACAGCAAGTTCAGCACGGGCCGTGCCCGCCCAACACGGCCCCGTGCTGCACAATGTGCAGGAAATGCCCAGTTCAGGTAACTGGACACGGGGCGTGCTCATTGAACATGCCCCCGTGCCCAGGCTTCTGTTTCTTTTTACAAACTTTTGTTACTGGCGATCTGAACACGGGGCCGTGCCCGGACACCACGGGGCCGTGTCCAGACGCCAAGTAACATAAAATTTTGCTTTTTCACACCTTTTTACACATTCAATCATCCTAAAAACTTATTTTTGGGACACATTAAGGACAATGTGTAATTTAAGTGTGGGGGGGATGCTAAAACCTTGAATCTTACAAGTCCTAAATACAAGCCTTACACAAAACTCTATTGGAACCGCTAATCACCCCAAATTTTTTCAAAAAATTTTCATTTTCTTTACTTGTCTAGGTTTAATTTGGGAATTTCAAGTTCTAAAAATGTTATATTTTTACAAATTTACAACCGATAGCTTCGTGATAAAAAGAACCAACATAAGAAAATTATGAAAAGGCATGACAAACCTAGTTAAAATTTGATTATATATACTTGATCACATAAAAACCCATTCCCACAAAAAGTGAGTTTTGAGCCTTTATTGAGTATACAAATATATATATCTTTAAACTAAATGCTCATTTTTCGTTTCGTGTGTGAATAGCCGCTTGGTTCTTACGACTCTAGAACTTGCCACGATGATACATTCCCGGTCCTTACCAACTTAAACCCGAGTAAATAAATGACGGAGGCATTAGGACTAACCCTTTTTATTTCTACACCATTATTTTTTTTTACCACCTATCCAAAATCCCCCTAGTTAATCTCTTTGAGCATAAACCTTTTCATTTCATAACCCAAAAAAACACCCTTTTACCCTCTAAAACCTTTTTATTTTTAACCCTTTTGTTTTAGTAACAAACCCGGTTCTTCTTATGACTTTAAAAAAAAAATTGATGATGATGAAGCATAAGAGAAATAAATAAACAAGTTTATCAAAAATAACTTTGTTTGAATAATGGCTTCATCAAAATAAAATTTTCAAAAAAAAAAGTCTTATGAAAACCGACGCTTTTTACGCCTTTCGCCCTTTTACTAACCACTAACCCAACCACCTACCTTTAACCCAAGCCTAACCCTTCACCCAAAAGTCCTCTTGATATTTACAAAGGTATATAGTTAAAGAGGAGGATGATTGATTGCTTGGCAAGCTTATGGAATGAGTAAGTTCCATGCCGCTCTCGAGTGATCCACTAAAATACATCTTCGGCCGAGTGTTAAGTGATCCCCGTGAGGTATGTGAACTTGTATATAAGTGGAATTTTAAAAAGGCATGTTATGCCCTAATAAGTAATTTATCTTATGGAATGTTTTCAATAAATCATGACGAATAGGATTGTAAATAAATAAAAATAAAACTAAATAAAGAATCTTGGAAATCCCGACACTCTACGACAAGCCCAAAAAACCTTCTCTTCTACCCATTCCATTTGGGAGTGTAAAGCCACAAAATAAAGAGTTTTGCTTGAGGACAAGCAAAGATTCAAGTGTGGGGGTATTTGATGTGCACAAAATGCAGCATATAAATTACATCAATTGTGGCATATAACTAACCCTTTTTTAGTACTAATGTTGGAAAAAGTGTGTTTTTGTCTTCCTTTTATATTTTCAGGATTAAATGAGCTGAAATGAACAAAAGAAGCAAAAAGGCAGCTAAATCTAACATAAATACAAGAAAAGGAACAAACGTGGCATGCCCGACCTCCCCAACAGCATCTTCCCAAGCAAAACAAGAGAATAGAAGGCTGAACACGCCCCGTGCTCAATGAGCACAGGGGCGTGCCCAAGTGATTGCAGAAAAGACAAAGCTATAGAAGCTTCTATCACCCACCACGGGGGCGTGCCCAGCGGACACGGGGCCGTGGTCAACTCTAAGATTCGCAGAATCTGGGGAAATCTTGATAGTACAGATACGCTTATGCACACGGGGGCATGCCCAGCGGACACGGGGGCGTGGTCAACTAATGCAGACAAACTGCAATTAATGAAGAAAGAGAAGGAAGGTGGGCACGGGGCAGTGCCCAATGGACACAGGGCCGTGCCCGAGTCTCTGTTCAGCCTATAAATAGGGGTGCTTGGCTCATTTGCAAACCATCCCTTGGCACACCACCTTTCTCACACTTCACCCACCACCCACCACCATCACAACACCATCATCCATCACCATCATCCATTGTCCATCGTAGAGTGTGTGAGTCATCTCGGGATCCAAGATTGATCGTAAGAGTTCTTGACAATCAAAGGCCATGTTTGCCTAAGTCTCTTACATCACTTGGTGAAGACAAGTGTCAAGTGTAATACTTTTTATTTTTAATCTTTTCGCACTTTTTACTTGGTTATCTATTAATGACTTTAATAACTAGTTTCTTATGTTGAAGGTGATTCTTCCTTATCATTTGTCCGTGGTGTCTTGGCATTATTTTACTGTCTATATAAAATAAAAGATTTTCACCATTCATATCTCCACGGTCTATATGGAGATATGTTGGCTACCTGGTCGGGGGTTAAGGGAACGGTTTGGTAAGAGTCTTGCCTTGTTCAGTGTATAGATCCTGCAAGGACCTGGGTCAAATTTAGTAGGACCTCCTTCAATACCTACCGGTATTAGATGGCGGGGGTCCAAACTCTTTGATCCCCTCATATGTAAGCTACTATTAATATTTAACCCGGCTACTTAGGACTGTATCCCTGCTGACTCAGACTACTTAGCCGAGGGTAACATCACCTTCAAAAGAGGGGCCTACCATAATATGCATTAATAACTTAATTAATTATCTTTCAATAATCCGACCCTTTAGGATTGTGTCCTTGCTGACTCAAACTACTGGGTTGAGGGTAACGCCACCTTCAAAAGAGGGGCCTACTACAATAACTAAGATAATCTCTTAAAAAGTGCAAAAGTGCGGAAATAATCAAAGGTTACACTAAACACGAGTCGGATCCAAGTGATTCATCTTGTCTATCTGTTTTTATTTTTATTTTATTTTTCAGCATTTTAGTTAGTTTTATTTTTCTAGTTTAAAAACTTTTTTTCTAAATTTTGATTTGATTAGACGTTGAGGATAAACCGGAACTAAAAGCTCTTGTGTCCTTGGACGACCTCGGTATCTTGCCAACACTATACTACGCTCACGATGGGTGCACTTACCCATATGTGTGTTTGGTGTTAGTAAAATATCGTGTTTTATAAATTTAAAACTTGGCTAACGTGTAAAAAGGGGTTAAAATATACTTAAATATATATCACACCACACGCGCATCAGTTAGCCTATCTACAATTACCCAGATTGTATCATTACCTTTTCGTGTCTTGGGTAATTTGGTAAGAAACTCCATTGTTATCAATTCCCATTTCCATACAAGTATTTCTAATTGCTGCAACAAACCTGAGGGTTTCTGGTGTTCAGCTTTGACATGTGAACAAGTTAGACACTTAGCGACATAAGCTGCTATATCCTTTTTCATTCCTATCCACCAGAAATTGTTTCTTAAGTCTTGATACATTTTATCACTTCCAGGATGTATAGTATACTTAGACTTATGGGCTTCTTCTAATATTCGGTAGCGTAGGTTTCCGAGTTTAGGTATCCAAATTCTTTTCTTATGGAATCTCCAAATTTCATCTGTTCCTTGTTCTAATTCTTTCATCATTCCTTTTAATTTTTCAGTATCATCTTTGATTACTGATTCTTGTACGCCTCTAATTTGCTCATTTAAATCTATCTGCAGATTTAATTTAAGAGAACATACTCTTTTTGGCTTTTCGTGATATTTTCGACTTAATACATCAGCTACTACGTTAGCTTTTCCTGCATGATACTGGATATTACAATCGTAATCACTAAGAATTTCCATCCAGCGTCTTTGTCTCATATTTAGCTCTTTTTGCCTAAAAAAAATATCTTAAACTCTGATGATCGGTGAAAATGGTAAACTTACTACTGTAAAAATAATGTCTCCAAATTTTAAGGGCAAAAAATATAGCTCCAAATTCTAAATCATGGGTTGTGTAATTCTCTTCATGATTCTTAAGTTGTCTAGAGGCATAGGCTATAACCTTTTGACGTTGCATTAACACACATCCATAACCTAACTTAGAAGCGTCACAATAGACTACAAAGTCTTCAGTTCCTTCTGGTAATTCTAGTATGGGTGTGTTGGTTAATCTTTGCTTAAGAATTCTAAAGGCTTCTTCTTGTTTTGGTCCCCATTCAAACTTAATAGACTTACAGGTTAGTTTTGTTAAGGGAATGACTATTCTAGAAAAATCTCGAATAAACCTTCTATAATAACCGGCTAGTCCTAGGAAACTTCTAACCTTGGTTGGTGACTCAGGGGTTTTCCATTTAGTAATTGCCTCAATCTTTGTGAGATCCACATGAATTCCTTCATGATTGACTAAATGTCCAAGAAATTGTACTTCTTCTAACCAAGATTCGCATTTTGAAAATTTAGCATAAAACTTTTCCTTTCTTAGCAAATTTAGGAGTGCATGCAGATGCGCTGCATGTTCCTCTTTACTTTTAGAGTAAATGAGAATATCATCTATAAAGACAATTATGAATTTATCCAAATATGGCTTACATATTCGGTTCATCATGTCCATAAATGCGGCTGGGGCATTGGTCAAACCAAATGGCATGACAGTAAATTCATAATGGCCATACCTTGTTCTGAAAGCGGTCTTGGGAATGTCCTCTTCCTGTGCCTTTAATTGATGATATCCTGAGCGTAAGTCGATCTTAGAAAAGAATCGAGTTCCTTGCAGTTGATCGAACAGATCATCTATTCTTGGTAATGGGTACCGATTTTTAATCGTGACTTTGTTCAATTCTCGGTAATCAATGCACATACGCATTGACCCGTCTTTCTTCTTGACAAACAAGATAGGTGCTCCCCAAGGCGATGAACTTGGATGTATGAATCCTTTCTCCAAAAGTTCGTCTAGTTGCTTCTTTAGCTCTTGCATCTCTGCGGGTGCCAAACGGTAAGGTGCTTTGGCAATCGGTGTTATTCCTGGTAAGAGATTGATTCTGAATTCGACTTCTCTGTCTGGCGGTAGTCCTAGTAGTTCTTCTGGAAATACATTTGAAAATTGGGATACTACAGGGATATCTTTTAATTCCTTTCCTTTAGTGTTAATGTTTATGGAAATAATATACACTAGTGATCATTTCCTAGCATAACTTGTTGTTTTTATTACAGAGATGAATTTCGTGGATCTGGTTGGCTTATCTCCTTGAATTGTGATCCTTTCACCTTTTGGTGAATTTACTCGTATTGACTTTTGATCACATAGAATACTGGCTTTATTGGCTATTAACCAATCCATTCCTATTACAATATCAAATCCTGTCAGATTCATTGGGTAAAGGTTTGCAATAAACTTTTGATTTAAAAATTCTATTCTTGCTCCCTGCAAGATTTCAGTAATCTTAATGGATTCTCCATTTGCTTTCTCTACGAGACATTCTTGTTGGAGTTTAGTTAATGGTTGATTGAGAAGTTTGCAAAATGAAGTATTAATAAAACTTTGGTCCGCACCAGAGTCAAATAATATTTTAGCAAAAATATCATTAACTAAACACGTACTGCCAATCACGTCCAGAATCATTTTTGCTTCTTCAGCTGTCATAACAAATGCTCTAGCATTCTTAGTAGTTTTGTTGTTCATGGCTGGAGCTAGTTTCGGACAGTTTGGCTTGATATGTCCTTTTTCTCCACAGTTGAAGCACACTCCATTACTGGGTTTCTTCCTACAATCTTCTTCTTTGTGTCCTGGTATCTTGCAGTAATTGCAGTAGGTGGAGCATCTTCCTGAATGCTTCTTCTTACAGGCTTTACAGTAAGGTGTAGAGGTAGAACCTATATTTTTCCCACGGTTGGAATTACCGTAGCAAAATTCCTGGGTAAGTTTCTGGACTAGGTTCTTTCTCTGGTTTTCTTCTTGGGTACGCACTAATTCATCAGTCAAGGTATTTGCTAGTTTTACAGCTTCTTCTATAGTTTGTGGTCTAGCTCCCTTGACTACATGTCTAATTTCACTGATTAATCCCCAGATGTAACGGGAGATTAACACTAGTTCTGGTGATGCTAGGGTTGGAACTATTCTAGCATATTCAAAGAATGTAGTAGTGTAACCCTTGCTGTCAACTCCAGTCATTCTAAGGTTTAAAAATTTATTGGCTATCTGTTCCTTTTCATTGGGAGGATAAAATTTTATTTCCACCACGTTCTTAAACTCATTCCATTCCATACTATAGACCCTGTCACTTCCCCTAGACTGTAGAATAGTGTTCCACCATTCTAGTGCTGAATTCTTAAACAGATTGGAAGCAAACATGATTTTATCTTCTTCTGCGCACTTACTTATTTTTAAGACTGCCTCAGTCTTTTCTATCCAACGTAAAGCTGCAATGGCTCCTTCACTGCCAGAGAATTCTATTGGTTTGCAGGACCAGAATTCTTTGTAAGAACAACCATAAGACATGGTTCTTCTTCTTTTTGGAATTGGCAATTGAAGTAATGGCCCATTGTTCACGCTGTGACTAATTTTAGTATGTGTTCGCTTACTTCCACCATTACTGTTATTATTTTCTGCTTCCCTAACATTTTGGATGATAGCTGGCATAGCATCTCTAATTCCTTGGGTTACAATGTGTCGAATAGCACTGTTATTTATTTGATTTTCATTATTCTGGTTTTCCCGATTTGCATCGTTAGCCATCTGAATTATAAACAATTACCAAGTATTAATATCAATGTTTAATGCGAACAATAAGCCAACAAGCATATTGATCAAAATCGTCGAACATTGCGACCTTTACTCTATTTTATATATGCGTCTAATACAAACCACAACTGGAAATTTAAAACACCATACTAGTAGGCATCAGTAGCTATAAGATTATCTATTTTTTTTCAAGTCACACACACACACACACACATATATATATATATATATATATATATTTATATTATTATTACTACTTAGTGGGGGTCCATTCAATACTGCATGTTGCGCTCGTCATACTTCCAAACGAGCCTCTCACCTATCTGTCTTATCCTTTCACTTTCATCTAACAATTCCTCACCAAACGTTCAGAGTTCCTGTATCGGGTCAGGGTATTGTGGCATCGGTTCCTCCTGAGGGTGTGGGTTCTCTAGAATCTCCCTGATATATTGGTCATTATCAAAATATGGGTCTAGAGGGTCCAAATTGGGATAGGGTGCTACTGGGTTTTGCATGGGTTCCTCTATTGGGTAAAGTTGTTGGTAATCCTTGTGGTCGTCAAACCATGGGTCATAATCTGGAGGATGGGGTGCTAGGATTCTAGGAATCTCGGCTGGGTAAAAAACAGGGGCTGGAATTTGGTCTACTGGGTTCAGTTCAATTTCCATGGGTTGTGTGGGAAATAGTGGTAATGGCTGGGGTGCAATAAGTTGTTCTAGATTAGGATCGGCAACGGTGGTAGCTAATATGTGAAAATTAGCTAATCTCCTATTGAGTATATCCTGGGTTTGAGCATTCATTTCTCTATTGGCAGCTGCTAAGGCCCGCTGCTGTTGCAATTTTCTCATTCTTTTTCTACGTTCATGAGCTCCTCTGCTGAACCATCCTCTCTTCTTGGGAGGGAACGGTTCTTCAGATTGTGCTTTGAATACGAAAATCCCTTCCTTGGTGTCAGCCGAATACCCCAACGGGGTAGCCTGAGAAGAGGTTCCTTTGTCCCTAGGTGAACTGGATAGTTGACGGTAAGCGTCCGAAGGTCCTTGATCACTCATACTGTAAACTAACAAATTGTCAAACCACACAAAATAATAATCTACACGTATACACATAGTCTCATTGATTATTTCCTTAACAAAATTGACAATTTCAATGTCAGCAGAACACTTCTTTGGCTGAAATTAGTGGCTGTAGCTTTGATACCGCCTTTTGTCGCAACCCCGACCCCTGCCTCGGGAGGCGGGCGGCCGCGGCCTACTCAGAGATGGTGGTATCGGTGTTTATCAGTTTGGCAGCGGAATTTACATCAGGACCGTAGTTAGGAAATATTTTATCTGAGTAAAATACCACATTTTCATAATAGTAAACACATGGAAATTCTCAAGTTTTCATTACAACATGTTTATAGGGAAAACCCTAATTTATTGAATAAAACATCTTTCTTTATTTAGGTAACTTTTATAGCCACATTTTCCAAGCTTTCAGTGCTCTCCAGCTGGCTTCTATTTTGGCTTTCACATTTTGTTACCTGAAACGCGTTTAAAAAACATTTGTCAGTGACAAATACTGGTGAGTTAATCCCAATTTAATCAAAACAGATTTTATCCTTGTACAGTATTGAGGGCATTCAGCAATTACATTTGTTTATTATTCTACCTTAGTTACCACCCACGGTACTGTTAACCCGACTTGTGGTCATGTTACTACTCACAGTGTAGTAACAAATTTTGTATACAAAACCCCAACATACCGACGATAATTGTAGAATTACAAATACTCAATCACTATTAATTATAATGTAAAAACAATTGAGGTTTGTAAAAACAGTTTGCAAAAAAGGTTTACAAAAAGGAGATTACTCACATTGATATTTTAGACTTTTTCATGTGGTTTCCTGGTTATAATCTAATAATTTAAACAATGCACACGCATTTATACTTTCTATAAAAGGAGAAATCCAAGTGACATAAGAAAAGCTGATGTGTCAGCTAGAGAGCATGTCCAACAAGGCTTTTCTTATGTCATTATTACATCATAAACCTGAATATATAAAACACTTTAAAATACATTTAATGTTCTATCAAACCACTGCCTTGTGTATTTTAAATGTTAAAGGTCTGGCCCACATTCCAAAGGACAAACCACTGCCCATCTACGAGAAAGTAGTAGCTGGTTTCTTTGGCAAACATATACTTAGCAGCAGCAGTTGTTGTTATCTTCCGTAATGCTTTTAGATCAACAGATGTTTAACGCTAAGTACCGGGAAATTCAAATATGCATGGGAATAAGTAATTAGCAATTAATGCATGTCACTCAGAAACTCCTGTCAATCATCCTTCTTATATAAGGCTTTTCTTCTCATTTCTCTCTTCATATTTCATCACGCTTTCATCTTCTCTGATTTTGAAATTTGAAATTTAATCACAATCCGAATTCCGAATTAGAAGCATGTCAATATCAGTTGACAGTAATAATCTTAGTTTTGTTAACGATTTGAATCCTGGGAAGGATATGTGGAACATGAAGGGGAGAATTCTTCGAAAATGGAATCAGGGTTACAAGATGGAGATCATCTTCATTGATGAGAAGGCAATTTGTATCTCTTCTTTTCCGTTTTGTTATTATTTTAGAAAATGTAGTGTTGCATGCTAAGAAGATACTTTCTTTAAATGTTCTTCAGGGTGCTAAGATTCAAGCAGGTATTAAGAGTCATCTGATACCTGTTTTTGATGGACAGCTACAAGAAGATGCTGTTGTGATTCTGTCGAAATTTGGTGTTGGTGATAATAAAGATTTATATAAAGTAGCAGTGCAGCCTTATAAAATCAACTTTTATAGATGCACGACTGTTACTCCTGTGAGAGATTGGCAAGGTGTTGAGTATGGTTTCAATTTCAGAGCTTATGAAGATATTCTTCAAGGAGAGGCGTTAAATGCTTTGAGTGTTGGTAGTGTATATTTTTGTAATCATGTCTTGATTGTATAATATTAGAGAGTTTTACTTATATTCTTGTATAATGTGATCATATAGATGTTGCTGGATCTGTGATTTGTTGTGGAGATCTTGAAATCTTTGATCGACCTCCAAAGGAGACTAAGAAGATGAATTTCGAGATTGAATATTTGGAGTAAGTTGTTGTTTATATGTTCAGTCATGTACTGATCATTAAATGTATTTAATGATGTTAATAAATAAGATGAAGAATGTTTGTACTTAATGTGGGATCATGCTAATGGTAATAAATGAGATTTATAGTGTTTGTATGTAATGCTGAATAATGGTAATAAATGAGATTTATAGTGTTTGTATGTAATGCTGAATAATGGTAATAAATGAGGTCTACAGTTTATTCTTAGTGAATATGGTAGTTAATTTATGGCTCATTTGCTACTTTAATAAATGTTATAGCTTTCCTGGTTGATTTTCTGTTTTTATTCATTCAATGTTGTTTTGATATGAATATTCTTTTCATGTAGGGGTAAGGTTTTGCGGTGTACTGTGTGGAATGATTATGCTCTGCAGATTAAGGACTTCATTTCTAAAATCCCACCTCATGAGCATGTGATGGCTGTTATACAGCATGGAAAGTGTAAGGAATGGAAAGGTATTTTTGTAAAAATTTTCTGCAAATCATAACTATACTTTTTATTTCTGGCAATATAAAAACAGGTATACATTAAATATCTATATACTTTTCCATGTAGGTGAATATACTGTTCAAAGTGATAAGTTTACAACACGAATTTTTCTGAATGAAGAAATTGATGAAGTTGATGAGCTAAGGAGGAGGTAATTTTTCAATGTAATTTCTATTGTATATAGATGTTCAAGTCAAATACTTGGTTTCATCTCTTTTGTATACTATTTCTAATCATTTGGGGTATTCAAAAGGCATATACTGAAGTTTGGACAAGGGAGTGGTTCTACTACTCAAACGATACTATCGTCTCAGAGTGTTTTTCCATTACATAAAGAATTTGTAACTGAAGGTGTGAAGAAACATGTTGATGAGATTAGCGAGATAGAAAAGGTTTCACATCTTTATATATAGTTTGGTTTGTCACCTGCGTGCTTTTACAAGAAGTGTCTTGTGTTTTACAGGAAATGTCTTGTGTTGTGGTTGCGACAATTAAGATTATGCAAGAAGAGTATGGTTGGTTTTATGCTGGCTGTCGAAAGTGTTTAAAGAAGGTGATGGGTAAAAGTGAATACTTGCAGAATGTTGAAAATGTTTCAGATGATATTCTTCGATTGCCTGCGACTTCTTTGTTTTGTATCAGATGTCATACTGAATGTACATCGATCACCACAAAGTAAGTAATGATGATTATTTTGTGTTATATTTATATAAGTAACATTCTCAGACGGATATTTGAATATAGTTTTACAGTTTACTTAGTTAGTTGTGTATATTTCAGGTTCAAGTGCGGGTGCAGGATGAGACTGGTAGTGTTTCTTTTGTTATGTTTGATAGAGATGTTCAGAAGCTTCTTGGATTAGCAGCGAGTGACATAAGAGAGAGGCAGTTTAATTCCCTCATGAGCTATTTTGATTGGTTGATAAGAAGGCTGCTTTTAAGATTGATGTTTCAGAGTTCAATCTTAAAAATGACTATCGTGTTTATATTGTGCAAAAAACATGTGATGATCTAGTAATAATTGCCGAGTTGGTTGGTGGAGATGGTAATGGTGATGAAAATACTGATTAGGTAGCATATAAAATTACTCTTTCAATCTATTTATTTTTCTTTTGAGTTTTAAACACTGCATTCTGTACTTTTTTATATGATATCATATATTATGATCCTTTAGGTTACTGAAGAGGTAGCTGACGTTAAAGACGTTAACCTTTCAGACTCTTCCCAGGTGTCTGCTGAGCGAACTTCAAGGGTGAGTATTTATTTTTAAAGTATGTTTAGTACGTTTAAAAAGAGTTCATTATTTTATTAAATGAGATCAATAGGTTTTTTATGATCTGTTGCAAGGATGCTGTCTCTGTTACGGCCGACTCTTCAGCCGTTGAAGTTGAAAAGGATTCTGG
>JARYGA010047399.1:0-20656 GCA_030545235.1 Helianthus tuberosus
ACCAAAACCCAGTTAAAAGACACAATGACCTGAACCTTTAACACAATGCAAAAAAACCCACTAAAAATGAAATTTTTTATTTTCTTTTTATATGATAATATGGTACTCATATTAAAGATAAAAAACGCTCATTATTATGGTGAATTTTTTTAAAAAAAATGTCGTATGAAAAAGTTATGGACGTTTTAAATCGATGGGGGGAATTAGCATGTGCATTGCATGTGGAGAGAGAAAATCCATAAATATAGGATTCCCTTTATGCCATTCTATTATCTTTTTTTCCCTACAACTAATCTTAACCCTTCAAATCTAAGATCAATGGACTAGAATCCTTCTTACCCTTCTTATTTATTTTATCCTTTGTATTTGATCCCAACCCATATTTTGTATATGTTTATACTAGGTTAAAACCTCGTGTATTACACGGTTTGAATACATAATTATTTTAGGCAGGAACACTCCATAAAGATCACCATAATATGAGAGGTATCTCATATCTGATTTCTTTTATTATATGTATAGATGTTTTAAAAGTAGACTTTAAATTATAAAAAAATAGTTTTCTATTATTTAACATTATGCAATAGTTACTTAAAAAAAAGTAAAGGGGGATTTTGTGTTATATATGTACTAAAAATGAAAACAAATGTAAAATGACTCATGTAATATGTGTATGTGTTTTATAATGCTAGTTGTTTTTCTATTTTAGTTCAACCCCTTTAATTATTTAACACTTGAAAGTATAGTCTAGACGTCTAGTGGCATCTTGGGGTGAGATAAGGTTTAGGGATTAGTCTGTTCTGCGTTCGATTCCCACAAAGATGTTCTTCCCAGATTTATTGAGTTTCTTCTTGAATTTGTGTATATACATTATTGTCTAGTAGAGATAAATATGATTGAGTAGTTTCTCTAGTGATACGATGATACTCCAGTAGTCCGCCAGTGATCCAAATTTTCCGTTAATTTTTTTTTTCCAGATAGTGGGTTGTTTTCCATGCATTTGGAGTATTTATTTCTAAAGTGTAAAGATAATGTTAGGTAACTTTTATTTAACTTTCAGTTGATACAAAAATTTTAAAACAATATTAATCATCAAATTGGATTATCCAAATAAGTATGGGATTAGGTTTATGGGATTTGTTAATTTATTGGTGGACTTCAACAATCCCTTTAGTTTGAAGATAACAAAGAATATTAGTTTTGAAGAAAGGTTAGTTAACAATTTGCATGTAGGTTTGAAACAAAGCACCTAACAAGGGACCCAAATGATTACAAATTTAATTTAATGGTATAATAAATAAATTTATTTTATCTAAAAGAATATTAAATTAAAAGTCATTTTTCATGTGAGAAAGTATGTACTCAAGTATAAATTCCTAGGTTTAATTATCATGATTTTTGTTGTGTTATAAGAAAACGTTTACGAAAGTATCATGATTTATGTTGTGTTGAAAGAAAATGAATCACATTATGCATCAAGTTAGAAAGACTATAAAAGCAATGTAATGATGATCATACTTATTTAAATGATACGTTAATGTAGTTCTAAAGCAAATATGTTAAAATCACATGCTAATTCACGTCATATCTTTTATCCAAATTTAGATTTCATATAAAACTTAAATTCATGTGTTTTTAAAGAAGTATAATAATAAAAACAATTAATTCTAAGCAATATTTTAAAATCTGGTTTTTATGCCGTACCGGATTTGGTTCAGAAACGGTAACCGGGTGTATCAGGCGGTTCAACTGAGTGTACCAGGTGGTTTAACCGGTTCTACCGGACGACCCAACCGGTATAACCGGCCGGTTTGAAGTACACCACAAAAGCATTTAAAGAAAAATACAAGTTACAAAATCAGATTCCAGTTATGAAAAACGATAAGTTTTTAATAATAAACGCGAATATGTTTTCGAGGTATTGTGTAACATGTTAAAAATGCTTTGTTAACCGTTATTATCGTAACGACACATGCAAACTGTGTTTGACGACTAACTAAATGGCTACATTACTAATTAGTAATTACCCAATTTTCGAATATAACTTTAGCACTAATCTTCTCTACTTTTTCATAATACAATGTATAAACCTCATAATTAATTCAATAAAGTCTCATATCGGTTTTGTGTTCTTTCTTTTCAAGCTGTCTCGAATATTTTCCGATGGTAAAGTTCTACCTTTCCTAGACCAAAGCCTAAATACAAGGTAATTTAAATAAAATAATCTAATATTAATAAAAAAATTAATTCCACATTATTATCTCCTTCAATTCACTAATATTATTATTATTATTAATCTACCTATATACTAATAAATGAAAATCTTTTTTGGACACGTGTCACTTTCTGGTGCTTTCTCACATTATTTTCTTATTTATCTTTTATATTAAATAATAATAATTTTAAACAAAAATTAGATAAGAATAATTATTTGTTTTTTATAAATAATTTTAAACAAATCTATACTATATAATAAAAGAAACCTGCTTTGGGACACATGTCATTCAATGAGGGCATCAATAATTTATAAATAAATTTTAAATTTTAAATTAAAAAGATTTAAATATTATATTAGAATTTTATTTTGATTGAATCTAAAGTCTAAAATATGTTTTAAATCTAATCTATAATTTATGGATTTAATTTTGATTTGAAATTATTAAACAAAAACCCATAAAATTAGTAACCATTTAAATCTAATCTATAATTTATAGATTTAATTTTGATTTGAAAAATGTTCGAATTAATATTTCGTTTAAGTGCAATACTTTGAACCACTCATGTTTCTTGTGTATATATATACACATATGCTTAGTGTGATTTGTTCGTACTTATACATAAATAAGTGTAAAGATTTAAAACAAAAAACGTAATGATTATACTATTAAATTAGATGTAAATTAAAATATAAACATGTATCATCTAAAAGTATAACTTAAATATTATCAACATACTTTTTTTTATTTCACATTATAATTATGATTCACCCCGTGTATTACACGGGGCAATAACCTAGTATTTAGATAAAGATAAACGTTTGTTTTTTTATTTAATTATAAAGTTATATCCTGAGTATTATGAGTAGATATTTATACTTTTAAGTTTGGTAATTAAAATTGTGGTAAATTAGAAATCAAAGATTCCGTTTGATATATACTTAATAATTGTAAAATTGTTTTTTTTTTCACTATAATAAATAATTATTTTAGGTCCGGGGCATATGCTTCTATCAAATTATATATGTTTTTAGATGCATCGCTATAATGATTTGAACTCACCATTATAGTCGCACAATTCTTTCAAGTGTCAGATCCAGACAACTAAGTTTCGTTTTTGAAATGTTAGGCGTACTGTTATAATTGGTTTAAACTCATCATTTGTCGCACATTGCATCAACATTTACAAAGAACACCATTTTTAAATACAACAATTCTATACTCCATTCAAAAAGAATTTAATTATCGATTTTACGTTATAATTCATAAAAAATGATGAAATATATAAAAATGTGGGGATCGATCTCCACCTTTTTTGTATTGTAAACTCTCTTAAATACAAAACTGAGACGAATGTTTTATGAATGGAATAAACAAATATGCATGAAGGTGCATAAAACTAACTAAAATAATTTTATCTCATAATTTGAATGTATCATGAAAACAAGATTCAACCCCATGTAATACATGTGTTTTTTACCTAATAATAAATAAAAAATAAACTAAAATGTTATAATAAGTAAATAGTAAATCAAAGTTCATTTAAAAAAAATATTTTGACGACTGCTTGTGTTAACATATGACATTATATTTTTTTTCAACACGTGCAGTGCACGAGTTTTTTGTTGTTGTTGAAAATATATCTTTTTTATTATTTATCATATAAAATTACATTTATGCAGCCCGTGTAATACACGGGGTTGAAACATAGTTAATTAATACAAAACAATGAAAAATTTCTTAACAACTTAATATTAATAAATGTTTTATTGTCTGCTTAGATATTGATCATTTACTTTTGAATGATCTAAAATATATAATTGGTTATTAGTAACAATCTATACATAAACCAATTGATGGACACGTGTCGATATGAGATGCATCTATTTTTTAGTTTTTCCGCTATATATCTATGTTTATTTAAAATAATTTATCAAATTATCCCATATTTTAAGTCGACGTTTATCTATAACTATATCTCTATATTTATATTTATCTTTTAATATAATCTTTATACTTATCTTTTTTTATTATTTTGCGAGTAAATTGCACAAAACGTCCTTTATATTTCCTCAAACTTGCAGGTTCCAACCTTAATGTTTAAAACTTGCTAAAAACATCATTTAAGTTTATTTTTGTTGTTGGTTTAATCCTTTATGACTAACCAAGTTAATTATCTCAGTTTATTTCACTCACATGCCTAACATGTGAGGGTCCCACTATCGTTTAATGACCGACATCAACTGACTCACAAAATGGAACGGAGATGTGGTGCAAACGCAAAACTGCCTGAAACCCAAGCAAAATTGCCTCTGTTTTCACCGGAGATGTAGTCCAAACACAATTGGATCTCTTAAACTTATGGTGCCATTCACATGTAGCAAACCCCTTTTCATTCTGAGCTATCAACATCCACTTGGAGGAGAGATTCAGCCTGCGTTTCGCTGACTAAATGCCAAACAAGGCATATTGAAGGTTGATAGCCTCACGTTAGTTTTGTATGTGATTTCAAATTGAAGAGTGCATATTATTTTTTATTAAATATGGAAGAATAAAAACTAATATTTAGGTACAAATCAATGGGTCATGAATGAGGAAAGAAGAAATAAGTGAATTTAATGGACTGAATGTATATTTGAGTGCAAAATTTGCGTTTATTTGAATTGTGAATAGATTCATTTCATACTCAAAAGTCTCTAATGGCGGTGGCTGAGGGCCTGAGGCTTTTTATTTTTTACACTTAATAATAATAACTATTTAATATTTTATTGATCCGACCACATGTAACACAGACGTTTTTAACCTGTTACTAAATTAAAAAACAACAAAGTAAAATGTTATAATATTTGTAATACACAAGTTTATAACCTAATAATAGAATAATAAAAAACAAAGTAAAATATTCTAATATGTAAATAGTATATCAAAGTTCTTTTTACCAAAAACGTATTTTGACGACTGTGTGTGTTATACACGTGCTTATTCAACTCATGTTATACACGGGTAATTAAAGATGTAACTTTTTTATTATACAAAAATATATTTAATCAACCCGTGTAATACACGGGGTTCTAACCTAGTTCTACTTATAATAAACAATTTCAAATAATGTCGATGTGACAACACCTTCTTATTCTTTAAAATTTTTTTTACTATATGTTTAAAGCATCTATTAAATAAATTATTATTTTATATTATAATAATAAAAGTGGTAAAGAATAGGTTAATTTGATACTTGAAAACCGGTTTGCTTCCATGCTTTAAAAACACTTTTAATGTTATTAGACTCGTGTAATACACGGATTTAAGGATAAAATATCTTCATAATAATTTTGATGCAAGTCTATACTCACCGGATGTCCTAAATGGAGTTATATTGATCGAAATAATAGTTTATGTAATGGAACTCTACTACAGGTCCCATCACTGGGTGATCAGGTTATTGAGACACTCATATTATCCGGAAGTAATACTGGCAATCGAATGTTTATCCCTAGATTTGGTTTAATACTGCCAAACATAATGATTACGTTTAAATTGAAAAAAAAGACAATTTCCTCTCGCCCTATGTTTTGTCATGACGATAAATAAAAGCACAAGACAATTTATATGTAAAGTTGGTTTGTTTCTAAAAGAATCGGTTTTTACGCATGACCAACTCTTGCATTATCTATGGTAAAAAAAATTCACTTATATAAATTTATGAAGATAACATAAAATTAAATAAGTTATAATTTTATGAATTAGGATCAAATACAAAGAATCCTAATTGTAAGAAAAATTTATAGAGTGACAAGTGTCCAATAACCTAAAAAAACCCACTACACAAAAAAAACCCCACTACAAAAAAAAAAAAAAAAACCTTAAACATCCACCACCACCAAAAACCTAAACCCCCCTCCCCCCCCCCCCTTTTTTTTGCCGAGGGGGTGGAGGGTTTAGGTTTTTGGGTGGTGGTGGGGGTGGGTGTTTAGTTTTTTTTAGATTTTTTTTTTGGGGGGGGGGGGGGGGGTTAGGTTTTTTTTAGGTTTTTGGGGGGTGGGGGGAGGGGGGTTAGGTTTTTTGGGGGTTTTTTTTGTGAGGTATAGTTTTTTTTTTGTTTTTTATTTCCGGGGGGGGGGGGGGGGTTAGGTTTTTTTTTAGGTTTTTGGGGGGTGGGGGGTTTAGGTATTTGGGTGGTGGTGGGGTGGGGTGGGGTGGGGTGGGTGTTTAGGTTTTTGGTGGTGATGTAGTGGGTTTAGTTTTAGGTTATTGGACACTTGTCACTCTATAAATCCTTCTTACACTTCTTACAATTAGAAGCCTTTGTAGAATAACTTGACCCATAATTTTATATCCTTAAACCCGTGTACTAGACGGGTCTAGTAATCTAGTAATATAATAAAAAAATATAATATCCAAATATTGGCACCACTTGCTCGATTTTTATTACAATTCTTTTAAGATTTCGCTTTTGGCACCACTTGCACGATTTTTATTACAATTTTTTTAAGATTTCGCTTTAGTTCAACTCATCCATTTCCGGCACCATCAAGACCACCCCATCCACCACCCCCCATGTAGGGCTTTCCATTTTTATCCGAAAATTGATCCATATTCAAAGCCACTTGAATCTGAATTAGATAATATATAAAAAACCCGAATCCCACCAACCCGAACCTTCTATACGTTGGTTATTTGGTCACTCTTTTCCTAAGCGAAAATCCGAAACCTGGACATTTATTGTTTTTTTATAGATGAATATTAAGTTTTGAGACTTTTAAACATTATAACATCATATTGTCAAATGATCTTTGAATTTTAATGATATTTTTTGTAGCAATATAAACTTTTGTGAAAAAAAAAACATTTATGTTCATTTTACATCTAAACTTGAAACCTGAACTGAACTAACCCAAATCCAAATAACCCGAACCTTCTATGGGTTGGTTATTGGGTCACTTTTTCCCAGCCGAAAACCCGAAACCCGAAAATAAACCTGAACATTTATTGTCTTTTTTATAGATCCGTTTTGGTTTGAAGTCTCTGGTATATAAAACATTAAGTTTTAGGACTTTTAAATATTATATTTATTGATATTTTTTTAGTAGCAATATGAACTTTTGTGATATTTTGTTAATAATAAATAATATTTATTTTCATTTTACATCTAAACCCGAAAACCAAACAACTCGACTGATTGAAACCTAACTAACCCGAATTTTAAATGAGTCAGTTATCAGGTCAGTTTTTCTCAGCAAAAATCAAAACAACCTGACCCGAAAAACTAGTAACCCGAAAAAAAAAAACCCACTCCACCACGAATCAAGACTACATTTTTTTTTTTTTTTTTTTTATGTTTTAACAAAACCCTCACCAATCACCACCATTTCTTAATATGTTAAGCAATCCTTTTCCATTTTCCCAAAGCAAAGAACAAACACAGGCACACAGCTCACACACCCCTGCCCCACCCCACCCCCAATTAATTATTTTGCCTCAAAAACCAAAATCCAAAACATGATTTGACTGAGTTCCCACATAATATATTTATAAATACCAAATCTTTCCCACCCTTTTTTCTACTTTTATGGCAAAGAAAGAACCAAAGCTTGCATCTTTTCACTTCTTTCTCTCAATCTTCCATGCCTTTCTCAACTGACAGATAGATACATACATCATATATATCATTCTTGAATCTTGAGCTTCATATTATCAAAAAGCTCAGATTTTTTCACATGGGTTCTTTGATTCTTCAAATGGGTGTCTTTATTTTTGTTCTTTTGATTAGTTTTAGCTGCAATCTTGTGTATTCACAAGCTGAAACAAGAAAGAATGTTCTTCAAGGAAGGGTTTTTATTAATGGGAAAAGTGCTATTGCAAAGATAGATCATGATTTTATTTGTGCTACTATGGATTGGTGGCCACCTGAAAAGTGTGATTATGGTACTTGTAGTTGGGGTCATGCTTCCCTCCTCAATGTGGTATGTTTTTTTTTTTTTTTTTTTTTTTTTTTTTAAATTTGTGTGTGTTTTTGGAGGTGTGTAGTGTGTGTGATGGATGCTATTTTTACAACTGAATCAACAAGGGTTATTATTATTATTATTATTTTTTATGGATTTTAAATTGCTGTCATTGTTAGACAACATTATTATTTTCTCAAGAACTATTATTGATTTGTGAAGAAAAGATAATTATGATGATTTAAAAGTAAATTACTTTTTTTATATTCATATTTGCATATTATTAGTTTGATAAATCCTTCATATTTTCTAGTTTTGTGTGTGTTTTTGGAGGTGTGTAGTGGGTGTGATTTGCTGTCATTGTTAGACAACATTATTATTTTCTCAAGAATTATTATTGATCTGTGTTAAAGATAATTATGATGATTATTAGTTTGATAAATCCTTCATATTTTCTAGTTTTGTGTGTATTTGAGAATATAAACAGTTTAATTTTACTTCAATGCAGGATCTTAACAACACAATTTTCCAGAATGCAATCAAAGGTAAGAACAAAAAACTAAACACCTCATTTGTTCATAACAACTTTTCATATTTTGACCATAAATGTCAAATATTTTACTTAGGTTTTCAAATTTGTATACCTATTAACAACTACAATACAATTCTTGATTAAAAAAAATCTAATATTTATTGAAAATGTGAGTCTGTATGAACAATTACAAACTTGACAACTACATGTATGACTTTAAAAGTCAAAAGATTCCTATATAGGTAGCTTCTTAACCTGATGTATTTGATTTTTGTACAATTTATGCAGCATTTTCAACATTAAAGATTAGATTAGGAGGGACTTTACAAGACAAAGTTGTTTACCAAACCGAAAACGATTCAAAACCCTGCATTCCGTTCACAAAAAACACATCAGAGTTGTTCGGTTTTACTGAAGGCTGCTTGCCTCTATCAAGATGGGATCAATTAAGCAACTTCTTTAAAGAAACAGGGTAAACTAGAATATTTTTTTTATATTTTATTAAAAATAATAATCCAAATTCCAATGGTTATAACTAAAAATCATGGGTTGAATTCAGGGCTGAGATTATTTTCGGTTTAAATGCGCTTGCTGGCAAGACGATACTCGCTGATGGTTCAGCGACTGGACCTTGGGACTTTGCGAATGCTGAATCTTTGTTGCGTTACACGGTTAAAAAGAATTACACCATGTATGCTTGGGAGCTTGGTAAGTCATTCAACTAACCTTTATTTTATCACATGTTACAACTGTATAAATGATTTGGTTAAAGGTTGCTAACGGGTCAAACAGGTTAGGTTGGGTTAGTCTGATGCGCTTTTCGGCTCTTTTCCAATTTATATAATTAGTTGATGTGTTAAATAGAATTTATACGATTTCAACAATCATTTTGAACCTTTGCATAAAATAGTTCACAAAGTTTATTCTTTATGCATTAAGAATATGGTTAACTAGTCATACCTGTAAGTTTCATCATTTAAGTTTATGTAACTAATTCATAACTATAATATTTAAGGTGAAATATAATGATACTTGTGGACACATGTTTTAGACACTTTATGTCTTTATCCTACAATTAACACCTTAAAAGTTCACAGTTGCACCCTTATGATGTGTGACCATTTACTTTTTAGAGTAAATTACGATTTTGGCCCCTCTGGTTAGACTCAGGGTAATGGGTTGAGTTAGACTCAGGGGCCAAAATAGTTAGTTATAGAGACCATTGGGGCACAGATGTTAAAAAAATCTATTTTGGGCTAATAGGGTAAAAATGATATAACCACAGGGGCCAAAATCGTAATTTACTCTACTTTTTATTAAATATTTTTTCCTGATTATTTTTAAGTATAATTTTGTTTTTAATTCATAACTTTTAAACATATGTGTTTTGTATAACTTCAAATACTTCGTTAATATGTCGCCCAGGGTAAGAACTCGGCATGGGGAAGTCACCGCGGAGCTAGCTTGGTCGGGTAGCGGCTCCCGGAGTGAGATCACTCCGGCGGTTGGGAGGACCGTGCACTATCCCCCCCAAATACTTCGTTACCATGTGTTTATTTTCATCTACATTTTCACATAAGTTTTGTCTAAAACTAAGCCGTATCGTACATAATATATTATAAACATTATATTAAAATATCTAACAGAAAAACAAAATTATGCTTTAAATAGAAAAAAAGTTGAAAAAATTTAATCTGTCACAATTGGTAAGTTTCTAGGGGTAAATAGATTAACCCTATGATTAATGTTAGATTCAACCAATCAACATTCATCTTTTTATCAATTAGGCCCTTTATGTTTATTATAGTGGTAATCCTGTTGTTTTGAACTCTAGTTTAAACCTATATAAATTACTTCTCAAACCCATTATAAGATTGTTAGTCTAATTTTTAAAAAATCTTGTAGGCAATGAGCTAAGTGGAAGTGGAGTTGGGACAAGAGTAACAGCATCTCAATATGCTTTTGACACAATGACCTTAAAAAACATAGTTGAAGAAATCTATTCGGGTGTCGAACCCAAACCGCGAATAATTGCACCCGGCGGTTTCTTTGACGCCAACTGGTTCAAGGAGTTTATCGCCAAAACACCCGAAACCGTTGACATAATCACACACCACATATACAATCTTGGCCCAGGTAATCTTTTCAAAAAGACTAAATTGCAATTTACGTCCTTTAAGTTTGAGCTTAATTGCTGCCGTTGTCCTTTAACTAACGAAATTACACTGGATGTCCTTTATGTTAGTGTTTCTAATCAGGCGGTGTCCTTTTGCCATAACGGAGTTAACTTTTTCTGTTAACTCTTAACACGTCACTCACATGAGGGCATAATGGTCATTTTCATTCAATATCATGAGTAAATTACATTTTACGTCCTTTAAGTTTCAACCAAATTTCAGGCGTTGTCCTTTAACTAACGAAATTGCAACAGAAATTTGATTGAACTTAAAGGACGTAAAATGCAATTTACTAAAGATATTAAGTGAAAAATGATCGTTGTGCCCTCATGTGAGTGACACATGTTAAGAGTTAACAGAAAATGTTAACCGCGTTAGGGCAAAAGGACACCGCCTAAAGGACTCCCAGTGTAATTTCGTTAGTTAAAGGACAACGCCTGCAATTAAGCGCAAACTTAAAGGGCGTAAATTGCAATTTACTCTTTCACAAGTTAAGCAAAATAATTTGATTTCCAGGATACCCAATTTGTAAAATTACAATCTTTATAACTTATAACAGGACTTGATCAACATCTTGTTGAAAAGATACTCGATCCATCGTATCTTGACGGGGAGGCTGATACATTTAAGCAACTCGAGAATATTCTCAAGACTTCGATAACTTCTGCTTCGGCTTGGGTCGGTGAAGCTGGTGGTGCTTATAACAGTGGACATAATCTTGTGACCAATGCGTTCGTGTTTAGCTTCTGGTAAGCGAGTGTGAAAAGACCAAAATGCCCTTTACGACACGAAAACATGTTTACACGTCATGGGACTTTTGCGTTGCGCAGGTACTTGGATCAACTAGGCATGTCATCTGTTTACGACACGAAAACATACTGCAGACAGACGTTGATTGGAGGAAACTATGGTTTGCTCAACACTACAACGTTTGAGCCGAATCCAGATTACTACAGGTTTTCATATCGTAAACTCGCATTGTTTATAGAATTATTGGTTATAATTTGATTCGATTTTGTTCTTTCTTACCAGCGCTCTTCTTTGGCATCGGTTGATGGGTAGAAAAGTACTTCATGCAAATTTTACGGGGACCAAGAAAATACGATCCTATGCGCATTGCGCTAAAGAATCTGTAAGTTGACTATTGACTTTGACTTTAACCTCAACTTGTAAGGGAGCAATTTAGTGATGAAGCTTCTAATATGCGTTGCAGAAGGGAATAACACTCCTACTAATCAATCTAGACAACAAAACTACAGTTGATGTAAGCTTGGCTCTAAACAACACATGGACGTTAAACGCCACCAAATCAGTTCATCATCGTCATCACCGTCATCACCATCATCATCATCATAACGCAAACAAGCCAGGCAATAGCAAGATTAATGAAATAAACGTACGAGAAGAATACCATTTGACAGCCAAAAACGGAGACTTGCACAGTCAAGTGATGATGCTTAATGGTAAAGAACTAAGAGTTGATTCGTATGGGGGGATACCGCACTTGGAGCCGTTGTATGTGAATTCTTCGGAGATCATAAGTGTTTCGCCTCTTTCGATTGTGTTTGCGCATATCCCACATCTTACTTTGTATGCATGCAGCAATTAGATGGTGTAACATACACATGTTTAGAATGGAACTGAGAATCAGTTCCATTTTGGTTATTGATTCATAGATATATTCAAATGTGCTTATTGGTTAATTTTTGAATCTTTTTAAAATGATATTTGATTATTGATTCTGATTGTTTATGGCTTTATGCTGTTAGCTTTTAATTTTTTCTTCACATGGAAACCAAGATATTCATGCACATAGAGGTGACAACTACGACCAAATTACCGGTTAATAATTTAATTTGTTCTTCTCTTACATACCAGCAGAGTAACGGGTCAAATGGGTAAACTTTAAAATCTGTAATGAGAATTGGTCGGTTAGGTGTAACGAGTTGACACTAAACGCATTGAAATAAATCAAAACCTCATATATAATTTTAATGAAGCATATATTATTACTGCACAATGTCATTTTTGTGCGAGCCGCTAGTCAGTGGGTGAGATACCGACTAGTGATTAATCGGATTGAGATTTTATATGTAATTTTCAGTTTCAAATGTATTTACACACATTTTTATATGTATTTTTTAAGTAGACATGTTTTAACACCTTATTTGACCCATATAGGATTAATTGCTATGATTTATAGGTTTTGACCAGGGATGGCCGGAATCACTAGACTGTCACCAATTTTTGGCCAATTAGGACTAGATTTGACTAGTGTTGACCGCCTACCGATTCATTGGCCGATTAGATAAAAATTACTAGCGATTGCTCGGCGACTAATCTGAGGCTAGTCAGGATTTTTACAACCATGGATAAATTAAAATTTTAATAAGAAAACCAAAAAAAAAAAGTTCTGATGAACCCTAAATATTTCAACATGCTACCAAGTTTCACTCCTTAATCTATTGTGTATGATGCCCATATGCCAAAAAAAATATTGAACATTTATACATTATAATTAAATCTCTTCAAACAGAAATAATATACAAGAATCTCTTCAGGTGTAATAAAATGTTTTTTTACAGCTATTGCTTCACATAAATACAATACTTTTGGTTAGTGAAAGTTGGTCACCTTCTATGCAAAATTGTTGAAGGAATCCATCAACCCAAGTTAGTGAGAAGTCAATAAAGTATCTTCCTTTAATCTACCTTCTTGAAACTTTGAGGCTTACTGCTTGCAAATGCTAACCATACGACCGTACCAGTGAGGTAGAAGAAAATAGATGGCGCAAAGAGTGACATCTACACGATAGCAATAGAATTTTATTTAATTATTTGTAACTAAAAAAGTGGAAATTAGGAAAGGTTTGATAAAACTTACACCCCATGAATGCGTTGTATCAAGAAGATATCCAGTGAGAGCAACACCTACGATTCCAGGAACTGCTCCTACGGTATTGGTAATGCCCTGAATGCACAATTATTTTTCAAGTCAAATATGTTGTTCGACGTATAAGTCGAGAGTTTTTCGTTTTGAACTTCATGAACTTGGTAATTTACAAGGCGTTATATACTTTTTAAACTTTGGCTTTTGATTGAAAGCAAACTATATTTCTTGCAAGGGTAAAGTACACGAGTGGTCCCTGTGTTTAACCAAAATTTTGGATTTGGTCCCTGGTTTTCCAAAAGTTCACGGATGGTCCCTGTTGTTTGCACTTTGTAAAGCATTTAGTCCCCAACCAACAAATCTAAAGGTTTCAGCAGGTCTAAGTTAGGGACTAAACGCGTTACAAAGTGCAAACCACAGGGACCATCCATGTACTTTGAAAAAAAAGCTGGGGCCCAAATGCGTTACAAAGTGCAAACCACTGAGACCATTCGTGTATTTTTGAAAAGCTAGGGACCAAATCCAAAATTTTCGTAAACCACAGGGGCCATCCGTGTACTTTACTCTTCTTGCAAAGATACAAAAACAAACACAACATTTTGCAAGAAAAAGCGATTCAGAACAAAACGGGCCGGGATGTGACCTGCATCACTTTCCTGTCCTTTTTTATACGACACCATAATAAAAAATATATTCTTTTATTAATATAAGTTAGGGGTTGTAACTTCTAAACATTTGAATACACTTTAAGGCAAGGTTTGAACCATTTGTCCTATTAACAGCAACCCACATCAACCTGATTTTAAGTACATGAATAAAATAGTGCCACCGAAAACCTCTCATTTCAACTAAAGTACGGAAATAATTGAACATACCAAAAGTATGCTTGCATATTCTGGTGAAATATCTTGATGAGTACAATAAAGTCCTGCAACCAAACAGACAAAAGGTGGACATCAAGTCTCTAGGCATAAAAAACTGCAAGAAATTACCGGATTTATATTTGGCTCGGAACCTGATAACGCAAAACTTGATAGCGCTAATCCACCGGTAAGGATAGTGACTACTTCCCATGGGGGCAGCCCTAAGTCAACCGATGATAAAATCATACAAGCGGCAGGGGACAAAAATGCGATTGTTTGGCATATCTTGCGCACCTGCATGGAAAGTAATTAGGTACTTGGTTTTAAAAAGCGCGCCCTAGGCGCGCCTAGGCGCAAGGCGCAGGGCCTGCGGCTTTTTTGCTTCTCGCCTTGTGTAATTACAGGAAGCGACCAAAAGGCGCATTTTTTGATGTTTTTTTGTGAGCTTTTTGGCCTGAGGCGCGCGCATCATGTAACTTAGGCGTTTTACTGCATAAAAATGTTGTACCTTGGGTTTTTTGACTTGTACATGTGATTAAAATGGCATGAAAGCCTTACTTATAGCTATATTTTGGTTAAAGGAAGCTAAAAACCTATGGGATATGTATGGGATATATAAAAAAATTATATAAACATCTTGTGCCTCGGGTACGAAAAGCCCACCGCTTTTGCGCTTTGCGCTTCGCGCCTCAATTTTAGACCTCGTCGCTTTTGTGCGCCTCTCGCTTTTTAAAACCAAGATTAGGTATAGAAGTAGAGATTCTAAAAACGATTTAACAACAATTTCTCAAATATTATGTGAATATGTGGGTCAATCGGGTCGAGTAACGGGTCAAAACAGTAAATTCGTGTGGGTCAAAATATGTGGGGTCAGGTTGACCCAAAATACTTGTGTATTATTACAAAACTGATAATTAGTGTCTCAAAACTAGGGGTGCAAACGAGCCGAGCTACTCGAGCTCGTGTCGAAAAAAAGCTCGAAACGAGCCGCGCTTAAACGAGCTCGAGCCCAAGTCCGGGCCTAAAAACAAGCTCATTTAGTAATCGAGCCCGAGCGCTCATGAGCCTAAATGAGCCCACTGTTTATATAACTTTTAATTAATATATTAAATATATATTTAGATAATAATAATAATAATTACTATTTATAAAATTATGAAAAAATAACTTAATTATATATAAAATAAAAATATATATTTAATATGAGTTATTAATAAATAATAAACGAGCCTAGCCCAAGCTTGAAAAATTACCTACGAGCCGAGCTCGAGCTTTTATAAGTTAATCGAGCTTGACTCGGGCCTAGTCGAGCATGGTCTCGGCTCAGCTCGTTTGTACACCTACTCAAAACATGATTGCAGAGAGTATAATATTTCAATAGTAATCTACTTTTTTCAAATTAAATGATTCGGATTAAAAGTTTAAAACACACCATGAGGGACTTTCGGCCTTTTTTTCAATCTATTTGACCCACTTCCATTTTTGCTATTTGTATTAAATTTTATCCATTTGACCCATTAACTGTTAAACATAGCCTAATTGACCATTTAAAAGTAAACCGATCGAAATTGCCACCTCTACATGTGAGTATTTGCTATTCAAAAATAGAAATAGAAATAAAATATACCACAGTAGTTTCGACTCCGTTAGCGATTAAGTTGTCGGCAAACTGTGATGCGAAGCTGGTAACAACAACGGAGGCTAGTGGAGGAAGAACAGAAACCTGGATTGCAGCTAATACATAATCATTACAAGGACTAAAGTGCTCATAATCCCCAAAAAAAGGAAAATTGAATTTTAATAATCTCAACTTTAACATATTGGCCGGCAACAATTCCAACTAAGGAGATGTTTTATGACAGTCCCAACTTTTAACCTATTTTCCCTCGGGGGTCCCACACTAACTAAAAGTTAACCTAGTTAGTTTTTACTGACGTGGACTGCCACATAAGCAGTCCACATCATCGAAATTCGAAACTTTGCCACATAAGCGGTCCACATCATCGAAACTTTGACTTTTGCCACATAAGCAGTCCATGTCAACAAAAAACTAATTGGGATAACTTTTAGTTAAAATCTAATTTTCCCCAAAAGAAACACATCTTCTATCACAAAATTGCAAAAATTCCCTTTTTGAAAAGTTATAAAGTTACAATTCATCGATTTTTGCTGTAATTGGTAAAAGTTAAAGTTATCAAGTTACAATTCATACCCACGCGGCTTCTGTCAAATTCAGGTTAAGTTCCTCGCTGCATATAAAAAAAGTTGGAAGCTTTATACTACTTGTATACCAAATAACGATAATGAAGCATCTACTTATTTATAGCTATTACCTGAAATAAGTAGGGAGCCAAGATAAACAGCAATAGTGACCCCAACTTCCACAAAAATGAGCGTATATCATCGCCCAAACGGCTTTACTTTCGAAAAAAGACTTCCATGGTACCTATACAAGAAAGTACATCAAAATAAGATTCATATTTTCCAACTTGAAACGTTAAAATGAAAAAAAAAAATAGAAAATAATTAGGCTTCATACGTTTAGGGAGCCACCTAACTCCTCCATAGACGTTTCCATGATTTTGGCTTAGGATTTGGCTGAGACCCTGTAATTCAAGCGAGTCCAACAAAAAACAAAATATATGAGTTGGCACATAGTTAAACTATGTTAATGATGTTTAACACTTTTTTTTTGTGTATAGAATCATAAATCGAGAAAATGAAAGTTGGCTCTAAAAACCGACAGACAGATGCTCTTACTTGATAACGGTGCAGAATTGGTCAAAGGTTGGTCTTTTGCAACAAACTGAAATCCTAAAAACCTTAAATGCAAAGTTATACATTAGTCAATCTGAAGATGCATTATTATGAAAAACAAAAAATATATTCAGGGGGTGCTTGGTTGGAGGTTACAGAGGGCTATGCAGTTAATATCGGTGATAAGTCGGTCCCCATGTAAAATATCGGTCAGAATATCAGTACTGACATGATCGGCGATATTGACCGATATATCATCAATTTTCCCGATATCAGTACCTTTCTTCTTAGTTTTACCATTCGTCTTTTTTCTTATTGCTGCTATTAGTGTTTTACGTCTTAATTGTTAAATTATTAGTGTTAAATGTTGTGTTTTAAGTCTTAATCAGTTGCTACTTACTACAATTGTTGGTGTTTTGCAAGTTGCAAAAGGTTAATTTGTTAATGGTAGGAGAGTACACCGAATTGTTAGTGTTAAATTGCTATATATATATAAATTCTACATGATATTAAAATTACCGATATCCCACCGCGATAACCTATATCTCAAATATCGGTCCTTGACCGATATCCGATTTTTTACCGCATTAACTGCATAGACGTTTCCAAATAAGAAAACATAAATTATTTAATAATGTAAAGAATTTCCTAAATGAACAAAATTTAGTTACATTCACTTACCACACAATTCCAAACATGCCAAACATGTAGAAAACAGATTCCCAGCCAAAAGATTCAATCAGCGGTGGAGCCAAAAGAAGCCTATAGGTTTATTAATAAAAGTTGTGGATTAAAAACAATTTTAATTATTACAAACACATTTGATACAATATGAAAGCTGAACAACATACATAAGCTTGCTATATATAATGATGTAACATACCCTAAGACACTTCCAACACTTAGACCACCAAATACAAACGATACAGCCCGTGAACGTTCTTCCAAAGGAATTAACCTGCATAAAAAGTTGAATACACCGAAAAATAATCCATAAATTTGATTGATAGATATAAGCTGTTTTTTGTAGCTACAAAGTAGAAGAAATGAGATCCATAATCACATTTTTTCTTTTTGTTTTATATTTTGGTATATATATGTTTACTCTCTCTATTAATAGATATGCCTCTAGGCTATAGACATTTTTGGTCACATACCTTGCAATTAGATCGGTGGCAGCTGAAGGCGATACTCCTTCCCCAATTCCAACCTGAGTGTCGAATAGAAAGAATTTTAATTTGAAAAACAACACAAGATTCAAAAAATAAAAAATAAAAAAAATAAGCTTTCATTTAAATTCATGTGCTAGCACAATAACACTCATAGGAATCATTCTGTGCAAGTAGGAAATGACTACTCTTATCAAATTACTAGTGAGGTCCGTTGTGAAACAAAGGGTCTTTGGGGAATTGATAACCATTCCTTGGTTTTAAAATGCGCGCATAATGCGTGATGCGCTGATGAGAGCACATCGCCACAACTGATGCGTTGCGTTTATGTGATGCAAGAATATTGCGCTGATTTCGCATAATGCGCCCGTCGCATAAGCGCTCGGATGCACACAACATTGTTTGTTAAGGGTTTTTTTTTCAGATTTTATGAAATTGGGTTGGGTTTTTTTTCAATAATTAATATCTCAGTATGCTTGATTTGGAGCATTATGGTTCCTAAACGCTTTTTGTGGTTCTAGAAACATTTTAGGATGCTTGATTTGAACCAAAAAGCACAACTCTTATCTTCTTATTACGTCAGTTGTTTTAGTTTCAGTATGCTTTTATCGGTTGTTATGTATAAACAATTTTTTCGTATTTTTTTATAAAGAGTGCATCCTATACGTGATGCGCTCGCATCACGCATCAGATTTTTGGACCAAATGCATGGAAGCGCATCACGCAATCTAAAACCAAGAACCATTCAAAGTCTAGGTGCAGTTGAGGCCTAAAAGACTGATTGTAATAAACAAGTAATTAGTCTAAAGAATTTTAAGATACTTTTACTAATCAAGTTTACATGAAACATATTTCACGGGATAAAAGGAAAGGAAACATACAAGAATCCTCGAAAGAACAAGTCCAGGCATAAAACCGGCAACAAGAGGAACGAGTGCTGTGGCAAGCGACCATACCAGAACACCAAACTGAAGAATTTCTCTGCATGAGGTCACGTACAAAATATAAACCATAATAAAATATGCACAATTGATCAACATACAGAATCCTTCACATGCGTATCTTTTCACATCAAATGTGCAAGAAGAACATTGAATTATATAAAACTATTTCTTTGGAAACACTAACCTCCCGCCAAATATTTTTGAAAGCCAACCACCCGGCAACTGACTCAACGCGTACCCCCAAAAGAATGATGATTGCACTAATCCTGCTACCGATGAACTCCATCCGAATTGATGTGACATTGGTATAATGGCAATACTCAAGTTTACCTACATAAGTTTCAAATTTTCATTTGATTTATTAGAATTTAGTAACACAACAATCAAGAAGAGGGGTATAGTTGCACCAAAAAAACAGGTTGGGAACAGAACCCAGTTTTGAACCCGAACCCAACTTGAAATCGGTTTGGACAACCCTAAACTGGGTTGCAACCCTATACTTTGAAACCGTATTGAACACGGTCAAACCTGATCAAACTGACCCATTTGGTCAAAAACCGGTTCAGACAACCGTTGACCCAATTGAAACTGGGTTGCAACCCTATACTTACCGTATTGAACACGGTCAAACTGACCCATTTGGTCAAAAACCGGTTCTGACAACCGTTTGACCCAACTTGTGCACATCGTTTGGGGGGGGGGGGGGGGGGGGGGGGGGATTTAAATTAGGCTTGTAAATGAACCGAACATTCAGCGAACTTTTCATGAACCGTTTGGCGGGAAGCTCATTTATGTTTGTTTATTTATTAAACGAACAAACATAAACACATGTCTTGTTCGTTCATTTATGCTCGTTTATGTTTCATTTGTTTACGTTCATTATGTGCATTAGTTTAGGTTTGTTCTTATACTGCCGTTTATAAATTTGTTTGAAATATTTAGGCTCATTACAATAAAGTCTGCTTTTATTAACTTTTTAGCCCCAACATATTGATGTAACATTTACTTTCAATTTATGTCCTTTCATCTGTTCACAAACGAACACGAACACATTCATTTTCTTAATGAAAGGACATGAACAAGATAATTCCGTTCATTTAATTTTTCGTGTTTGATCGTTTGTTAGGTTGAAGTTAACGAACAAACACGAACACGCCCCATTCGTGT
>JARYGA010047400.1:0-26899 GCA_030545235.1 Helianthus tuberosus
ACTGATCAGGCGGTGGAGCAAAACAAGTTACCAAAACGTATTAGTGCTACAGCTACCTCTGAACCTCCCAGTGATAACAAACGTAAATGGGATGGAGCTTCAAGCAGAGGTTCGACTTCTGTTCAATCCCAGTCGCAGCAGAGAAGAACTGAAGAGTATAAGAGTCCTAGTCAGCAATCGTCAGGTAGCCAAAGTCAGGGTGGATACAAAGGAAATCACCCCAAATGTAATCGTTGCAACTTGCATCATCGCGGGCCATGCACCAGGGGTAACTGTCATCGGTGCAACAAGCCAGGCCATGCGGCAAAGGATTGCAGAAGCTTATACCCAGCAAACCAGAATCGTCAGCAACCGCAAGATCAACAGAATCAACGCCAGCAACAGCAGCCGCAGGGTAACAACAAAGGGTGCTTTCAGTGTGGAGCTGAAGGCCACTTCAAGAGAGATTGTCCCCAGCTGAACAGGAACCAGAACAACAATAACAACAACAATCAGGGGAATGGGAACAACGGGGGTAACAATGGTAATGGAGCAAGGGGCCGTGCGTTTGTTATTGGCAATGGAGAAGCAACGAATGATCCCAATGTTGTGACGGGTAAGTTCCTTCTCGACGACTTTTACGTTACTGTCTTATTTGATTCGGGTGCTGATACTAGTTATGTGTCCCAAAAAGTTAGTCAACTGCTTAAGCGTACCCCAACACCTTTGAATCCCAAACACGCAGTAGAGTTAGCTAATGGTAAAAGTATAGAGGTCACACACGTAGTTAAAGGCTGTAACCTAGTACTTGCCGATCACACTTTCTCGATCGACCTCCTTCCTATCACTCTGGGTAGTTTCGATGTTGTCATTGGGATGGACTGGTTATCCCAACATCAAGCTGAGATCCTTTGCAACGAAAAGATTGTCCGTATTCCGTGCTCAGGTGAGGAACCTCTTATGATTCGGGGTGACAAAAGTGGTGCTGTTGTGAGCATCATTTCTTCCCTTAAGGCTCAAAAGTGTTTGCGTAAGGGCCACACTGCCTTTCTGGCTCTCGTTACCGACACCTCGAAGAAAGAAAGAAAGATAGAAGACTTTCCAATTGTACGCGACTATCCTGAGGTATTTCCTGAGGAACTACCTGGCCTCCCGCCTCATCGTCAGGTCGAGTTTCAAATCGAGCTAGCTCCTGGAGCAGCGCCTATAGCTCGTGCACCGTATCGTTTAGCTCCATCAGAGTTGAAAGAGCTATCTACGCAATTACAAGAACTCTTAGATAAGGGTTTTATTCGTCCTAGTTCTTCGCCCTGGGGAGCTCCAGTGCTATTTGTGAAGAAGAAAGACGGTACGTTCAGAATGTGCATCGATTACCGTGAACTGAACAAGGTGACTGTGAAGAATCGCTACCCTCTTCCACGCATTGACGATTTGTTCGATCAGCTACAAGGGTCGAGCTACTACTCAAAGATTGATTTAAGATCAGGGTATCACCAGCTGAGAGTCCGAGAAGAGGACGTCTCCAAAACAGCCTTCAGAACACGTTATGGCCACTATGAGTTTTTGGTCATGCCTTTTGGGATGACAAACGCACCAGCGGTCTTCATGGACTTGATGAATAGAGTGTGCAAGCCCTACTTAGACAAATTCGTTATTGTCTTCATTGATGACATCCTGATCTATTCGAAGAGTCGGGAGGAACATGAGCAACACGTACGGCTTATTTTGGAACTCCTTCGAAGGGAACAGCTGTACGCCAAGTTTTCAAAATGTGACTTCTGGCTTCGTGAAGTCCATTTCTTAGGCCACGTAGTGAACAAGGATGGGATTCACGTTGATCCATCCAAGGTAGAGTCAATCAAGAGCTGGCCTGCACCTCGCACGCCAACAGAAATTCGCCAATTCTTGGGATTGGCAGGTTACTACAGGAGATTTATCAAGGATTTTTCCAAGATTGCTCAGCCTCTTACATCACTAACGCAGAAGGGCGTTGTTTATCGTTGGGGAAACGCACAGGAGTTAGCGTTTCAGCACTTAAAGGATAGACTCTGCAGTGCACCTATCCTTTCATTGCCAGAGGGTACAGACGACTTCGTGGTCTACTGCGACGCATCTATTCAGGGTCTTGGTTGTGTTTTGATGCAGCGGGATAAAGTTATAGCATACGCTTCACGCCAACTCAAGGTTCATGAGAAGAACTACACTACACACGATCTAGAGCTGGGAGCGGTTGTTTTTGCACTTAAGATATGGCGACACTACTTGTATGGCACCAAGTGTGCTATCTACACTGACCACAGAAGTCTCGAGCACATCTTCAAACAGAAGGAACTCAACATGCGACAGCGACGATGGGTCGAACTGCTGAACGATTACGAATGCTCAATCAGGTATCACCCGGGCAAAGCCAATGTTGTGGCTGACGCCCTCAGTCGAAAGGACACTGCGCCCAAGCGCGTACGAGCTTTACAACTTACTATACAGTCTAGCCTTCCTTCTCAAATACGAAATGCTCAGGTAGAAGCATTGAAACCAGAGAACGTCAGGGCTGAAGCCCTACGCGGCTCAAGGCAACGCTTAGAACAGGAAGAAGACGGCGCTTACTACGTCACGGGACGCATTTGGGTCCCATTTTATGGCAACCTACGAGAGCTTGTGATGGATGAGGCACACAAGTCTCGTTACTCAGTGCACCCTGGCTCGGATAAAATGTACCACGACATCAAAACCACATACTGGTGGCCTAGTACCAGAAACCTTCAGGCCCCCTTCAACAACCAGAGATACCACAATGGAAATGGGAGCAAATTTCCATGGATTTTGTTACTGGCCTGCCTAGATCACAACGTGGTAACGATACTATTTGGGTGATCGTGGATCGACTCACAAAGTCTGCTCACTTCTTGGCTATCAAAGAAACGGATAAGTTCTCCACCCTAGCAGAAGTATATCTCAAGGAAGTTGTCTCGAGGCACGGGGTGCCCACCTCTATTATCTCGGATTGAGATGCACGTTTTACATCAGAATTGTGGCAAGCAATGCACAAGTCCTTTGGCTCAAGGTTAGACATGAGCACAGCTTATCACCCGCAAACGGATGGGCAGTCGGAACGTACCATCCAGACTCTCGAAGACATGCTTAGGGCATGTGTAATTGACTTTGGCAACGGCTGGGAAAAGCATCTGCCACTTGTGGAATTTTCATACAACAATAGCTACCACACCAGCATTAAAGCTGCTCCGTTTGAGGCATTATACGGGCGTAAATGCCGGTCACCTCTTTGTTGGGCAGAGGTGGGGGATAGTCAGATTATTGGTCCAGAATATGTGGTTGACACAACAGAGAAAATTGCTCAGATACGACAACGAATGGCGGCAGCTCGTGAGCGTCAGAAAGTCTACGCCGATAAGGACAGAAAACCACTAGAGCTCCAGGTTGGGGAGCGTGTATTACTCAAAGTTTCACCCTGGAAGGGTGTGGTTCGTTTTGGGAAACGGGGCAAACTTAATCCACGATATGTTGGACCTTTCGAAGTCATTACAAATCAGGTAACAACCCTGGGTTTTAAAAACTAGAGCGCTGATGTGTGTAAAATGCAACATATAAATTACATCAAATGAGGCATAAAACTAACCCTTTTTAGTACTAATGTTGGAAAAAGTGTGCTTTTGTCTTCCTTTTTTATTTTCAGGATTAAATGAGCGTAAATAAATAAAAGAAGCAAAAATCCAGCTAAATCTAACATAAATGCAATAAAAGGAATAAACGTGGCATGCCCGACCCCTCGACAACATCTCCCCAAGCAAAAACAAGAGATCAGAAGGCTGAACACGCCCCGTGCCCAGCGGACACGGGGGCGTGCCCAAGTGTCTGCAGAAAAGACAAAGTTGTAGAAGCTTCTATTTCCTAACACGGGGGCGTGCCCAACTCCACACGGCCGTGGTCAATGCTAAGATTCGCAGAATCCAAGCAAATCTTGATAGTACAGATACGCTTCTGCACACGGGGCCGTGCCCAGCGGACACGGGGGCGTGGTCAACTAATGCAGACAAACTGCATTTAATGAAGAAAGAGAAAGTGGATGGACACGGGGCCGTGCCCACTGGACACGGGGCCGTGCCCACTGGACACGGGGCCGTGTTCGGGCTTCTGTGGAGGCTATAAATAGAGATGCTTGGTTCATTTCAAAGGCATCCCTTGACAAACCATCTCTCTCCCACTTCACCCACACTCCACGACCATCACAACACCCTCATCTGTGACAACTCGTATTTCCAAACCGATCTTTGTACTTTGATGTAACGTATGTGTAAGATATGTGACTTTTATGAAAGCGAATATTTATGTGGATGTTATGTTATTACGTGCTTGTGGATGTATGTATGATAAGCGCACAACACACACTCGACCGCACAAGCCTTTCGGGCTACACAACTTGTATTCGGATCAATGGGCAGCCCAAGTGAGGGTTCGGCCCACTTTCCCATATCGCATAACACTATGGGGATAGGGTAAACTTCTCATTGTTGCTAAACATTCACATACACAAACCCTAGCTATTCTCTCTCTCTCTCACGAACTCAAAGGCAACCACACATTCTCTCTCTATCGAAGATCATAGTGTTCGGATCACTCTCTTGTTCGGATCAATCTTTGTTCCTTCTCTATTCGGTTAGTATGTTAACCATTGGTTGATGATTTTATGATGTTTACTATATATGCTCGATATGATTGATGATGTGTTATTATGATTGGTTCGAATAATATGTGATTAAACATGGATGAATGTAATCGACCATATATGTATTTGATTCGAGTCCGAAGGTTTTGATTAGAGTGTTCATGAAATCGGCTGTTATGTTTTAGATTTGATAATATTAATATGATTCGAAAGTTCATGATGTTAGGCAATAAATTAATGAATATAGTAGTCGGCTGATTATGTGATATGTCATGCTGATTGATGAGTGATGATTGTAGTGATTCGGTCCAATGAAATTGTAGAATAATTGGGTGTTGATGGCTGATATCGAGATATGTAGCATGTGAATGGAAATCAAATTGTTGTGTATAGATTAATTGAGTTTGTCGGCTAGTATGCATGCCCATGTGATCTCTGTTTTAGTTCAAGTTCCAAGTTAAGAAATTAGTAAATATCACATATCATAGTTTGGTCCAATAATCTTTGAGAGGATTAAATGGTGGTCGGCCATTGTAGGTTATTTCGATAATGATCATGTGTGGTTGTTGTTCATCATTATGATGTTAGAGTTATGTGAAACATTCGTTAAAAGTAATGATTTGATCGATAGTATGCTAGATGGATTGGTTTGAAAACTGTTAATGGATTTGATCTGGAAACCAATTAATTATTGATTGATTGTGTTAATTGATAACAAAATTGGAAACTATTGATTAGCAAGATTGATACTTGTAACCGATTTTGCATGATATCCGGAATTTAAAACTAGTCGCACAAGCCTCTTGATCGTACAAGAGGTTCTGGTCGCACAAGATCACACGTACAAGACATCTTGGACAGTCGCACAAGATGTCTTCTATCGCACAAGATTGTTATCTGTTTATTGTGTTGGGCTTTTAATCTTTGGGCTGGGTAATTGGTGAATCGCACAACCACTCCTATAGCACAAGTGGTATTGGATCGCACAAGTTGAGTTGTTATGCTGATTGGGCCGATCAAGCCCAAAGTCAGTCGCACAACCCAATCCGGACCGTACAAGTCATTTTTACATGTATATAATTGGGCCGAGTAGGCTGTTGGACTGCTTAACTAATTGGGACGGTTTCTATTGGGCTTATTTATATCGCATAAGTCGGATATGTTGTATGCTTGTTTGTTATGTGGTTGCCATGATCAGTACGTGTACATAACTTGTTAGACTATACGTAAACCTATGTGCATTACTTGAGTCAAAACCTGACTTGTATGGTAACCCTGTTAGGACGTGGTTGACCACTCATAGTTCAAGAAACCCTTTTGTGTATCTGCCGAGCAAACCACGGTGAGTTCACACTCTACAAAGCATGGGATTCCCAGGGGTTGGGAATGGGGTTAAGGAATATGGAATATGGATTCCTCGTCCTTTCTTGGGTAGGACAGTAATGGTTCAGGAATGTAATTCCTCGTCCTCACGGACAGATAACTTTACTAGACCAAAACTCTATCACGAAGTCCCTCCTTTTTATATCGACTTAATCGCCGGGCCAATGGCGAGCGGGTCATTAGTTAGATAGCGCTATTTAGGTCTGACAAGCCTCACACCGTGCCGCAGAGGACGGGCGTGAACTAATGGATCTGGGGCACGTCAATGCTGATAGACATTGACAGTTTCAGGGCACTTAAACATGACTTCAGTCAGTAGTCGATATGGTAACGAGTCTAGTGGATACATGGGGTAGCCCCCACGGCCGAAATGCCAGATCACTATCATGGGGTAGCCCCCACGGCAGGATTGCCAGAGTAAATGGGTTAAACAAATGGTTAAACAAATCCCGTTTTTCAACTATGGGGTAACCCCCACGGCAGGAACGCCAGTTAAAGGAAACTGTTTTTAGAACAACTTAAAACGAACACCCAACCGTGAACTCACTCGACATTGTTGTTGACTCGTTACTACATGCTTTGCAGGTCTTTAGGTACTTAGCTGGAGCTTGCACAAGGGAGAGTCGTTGTGGGACATGGACAGCTGTGTGCCATGTTAAACATTTGGATAATTGAACTTTTGATTTGGATTTAAACATTATGCTTCCGCTCATAACTAAAACTATGTTTGAATTGGACATTAACTGTGTTGGTTGAACTTTTACATTTAATTACTTACTTGTTCCATATGATTAGTGGTTTGATCCTGGTCAGTCACGCCTCCAAGCGGTGATACTCCGCGTGTGGATTTTGGGGGTGTGACATCATCCATCACCATCATCCATCATCCATCATAGAGTGTGTGTAGTAGTCTCGGGATCCAAGATTGATAGTAAGAGTTCTTGACAATCAAAGGCGATGTTTGTCTAAGTCTCTTACATCACTTGGTGAAGACAAGCATTTAGTGTAATACTTTTGTTTTTTTTTTTTTTTTATCTTTTCGCACTTTTTAATTCGTTTTGTATTAATGACTTTAGTAACCAGTTTTTATGTTGAAGGTGAAACTTCCTTATCATTTGTCCGTGGTCTCTTAGCGTTATTTTACTGTCTATGTAAAATAAAAGATTTACACCATTCATATCTCCACGGTCTATATGGAGATATGTTGGCTACCTGGTATGGGGTTAAGGAAATGGTTTGGTAAGGTTCTTGCCTTGTTCAGTGTATTGATCCTGCAAGACCTGGGTCAAGCTTACTAGGACCTCCTTCAATACCCACTGGTATTGGATGGCGGGGGTGCGAATGGCTTGATCCCCTCATATGTAAACTACTATTAATACATTAACCCGGATACTTGGGATTGTATCCCTGCTGACTCAAACCACTTAGCCGAGGGTAACGTCACCTTCAAAAGAGAGGCCTACCACATTACGCATTAATAACTTAATTAATTATCTTCTAATAATCCAACCCTTTAGGATTGTATCCTTGCTGACTCAAACTACTGGGTTGAGGGTAACGTCACCTTCAAAAGTGGGGCCTACTACTATAACTAAGATAATCTCTTAAAAAGTGCAAAAGTGCGGAAAATATCAAAGGTTACACTAAAGGCGAGTCGGATCCAAGTGATTCATCTTGTCTATCTTTTTTTTATTTTAGTTTTTATTTTCAGCATTTTTAGTTTTTATTTTCATGTTTAAAACATTTTTCTAAATTTTTGATTTGATTAGACGTTGAGGATAAACCGGTACTAAAAGCTCTTGTCTCCTTGGACGACCTCGGTATCTTACCAACGCTATACTACGCTCACGATGGGTGCACTTTGTAACAACTATCGGTAAAACCAACATCTTCGTAATATTTCCGACACTCTATTATATCTTAAAATAATCAATATGTCTTATAATACACCCCTTATGTGAAAACCGAGCCCGAAATATGTTATAACATATAAAATAAATTAAAAACAAGAAATTACAAGTTGAGGCGGGCCGCGTAGACCCACCCCAACCATTTACGCGGGCGGTATCAAGGTGGATACCGGATATCATTGATTTCTTTAGTTCATACGGGCCGCGTAAGACCCCGTTTAAGTTAACGCGGGCCGCGAGAGACCTACAACGCGGAGACATCCTGAGCTGACACGTGTCGACATCGTGGCGGACCTACAAGCTGACCCAGCTAAGCTATATGTTGACCGGGTGTTGACGCGGGCAGCCTAAGGCTTAGCCTAACCTTACGCGGGCCGCCTGAAAGTCGTATATCAGCACTATATAAGAAGGCCATCAGTTTTCGTTTTCCGTCGCTCACAATTTCATTCTCAATCTCACTTTCTGAATTAGAGGCATTATAGGCGGGTATTATACTGTCACGGCCCCCGACCCGGTTTGACCCGTTTCAGGAGCCGCGGAACAGAAATCCCGTGGTATTTAACTAACAGCGGAAGTTTCTTCAGGATCTTTTTAAAACTGAAATATTTCCCAATTATTTTATTTCACAACTCGGGATAAAACCCGGTAATTTACAATCATAAGATTTCACGAAGAAATCTTTTATTTTACAAAACATGTTTCTTTATTTTATACTGAGCCACTTCCTTAAGCTTGTAGTGCTTCGCGGCACTTTTCCTGGATCACAACAGATCACCTGAAACATGTTTGAAAAAGGTTTTGTCAGCGGGAAATACTGAGTGAATCATTCATTTTGCTAAAACGATTCATTTGTTATAATATACAGTATTAAGAGCGATTACAATGTTTTTATATCAACCAACTACCCTCGGTATTTGTCACTCGACTCGTTTCTGTGACTATGGTCATATCACCCATTGGCTAACTCGTTGTCCAATGGTGAAGATTATCAAGTAATGTATACAAAACCCCACATACCGGCTGTAATATAGAGATTACATAGACTTAATCCTTGTAATTATAACCTTTTAAAATAAACATGATTTTGAAAGTAATTTGATAAAAAGAGAATGACTCACATTGCAGATTTAATTTGAGCAGAGCCTAGCCTACTGATTAGCCTTTTAACCTAAATTTAATAACATGCACACAATTTGGTTAGTAACTTAATACAGCATTTACGATAACTCACGAGATCAAACCCTCACAACGAATGACAAAGTGCGATACTTAAACATCCATCGAATTAACGACGAATGACAAAGCATAACCCTAATGTGGGCAGCACTTAAACATCCATTGGATATTTTGATCAATCGAACATTGAATCGTATCAGCGATCGAGTTATTACCCTGTATTGCGGCAGCACTTCGTGAATCGTGTGTGTTTTTAATAGTAAACAGAGCTTATCTCAGTGTATATTTCGACTTTGTTCGTCGTTTCAGTGCCCAAATTCGATTGCCAAAGTCCGCTATTTATACACAAAATTTGGCCAGGCTTGCGCACCGTAAGCCTTATCCCTTACGGTGCGCAAGGGACACGAAATCACTATAGGGTAGCCACGTCCTGGACTAGCCTAGCTGAGTTGGTTTTACGTGAAATTTCAATTTCGACAACGTTTTATATAGATAATCATAACTAGGGTTTACCCCCCCCCCCTGAGTTTTAGGGGCCCTGATCCTGATTCTGATTGTTCTAAAAATTTTAGGGTTTGTGCAGAATCACTTGGGTGTCTCAATTAGGGTTTCCTATTGGATAATTAAAATAATAAATATGACTTTTGATGAGAGTTGTTACATTCTCCCCACCTTAATAAAAATCTCGTCCTCGAGATTTACTGGAATAATTGAGGATATTTTCGCTTCATTTCTGATTCCAGTTCCTAAGTGTATTCGGGTCCTCATTTCGAATCCCACTTGACTTTAACTAGCACTAGTCGTTTGTGCTTGAGAAACTTCACTTTTCTGTCTTCTATCTGAAGAGGTTTCTCAACAAATTTTAACTTTTCGTTTACCTCTATATCTTGAAGAGGTACTACCAAAGATTCGTCTGATAGACATTTCTTGAGGTTGGATACATGAAATACATCATGTACTCCAGCTAATTCTTCTGGTAGTTGTAAACGATAAGCAACTGGTCCTATACGTTGGATCACTAGAAATGGTCCTACATATCTGGGACTTAGCTTTCCTTTCTTACCGAATCTAACAACTCCTTTCCAAGGAGAAACTTTTAATAGTACTTTGTCTCCAACTTGAAACTCGAGTGGCTTACGTCTATTGTCTGCATAGCTCTTTTGGCGATCTGAGCTGTCTTCAGTCTTTCTTTGATTTGTGTAATCTTGTCGGTCGTTTCTTGTACTATCTCGGGACCTGACAATTGACTTTCTCCTATTTCTGCCCAACAAACTGGAGTTCTACACTTTCTTCCATACAGTGCCTCGAATGGGGCAGTTTTAATACTTGAATGATAACTATTGTTATAGGAGAATTCGATCAGAGGTAAGTGATCGTCCCAATTTCCACCAAAATCTATTACACATGCTCGGAGCATGTCTTCTAGAGTTTGGATCGTCCTTTCACTTTGCCCGTCTGTTTGTGGATGATATGCCGTGCTTAGGTTTAGTCGAGTTCCCATTGCTTCTTGGAAACTTTTCCAGAAATGAGAAGTGAAACGACTATCCCTATCCGAAACAATGGAGAGTGGAACTCCATGTAAGGATATTACTTCATCTACATACAACTTTGCCAATCTTTCCATGCTAAAGGTTTCTTTCATTGGTAGAAAGTGAGCAGATTTGGTTAATCGATCCACAATTACCCAAATTGCATCATTACCTTTTCTGGTTTTGGGTAACTTAGTAACAAAATCCATTGTTATGAGTTCCCATTTCCATACAGGCATTTCCAGTTGTTGTAGTAGACCTGAAGGTTTCTGATGTTCTGCCTTAACTTGTGAACAAGTAAGACACTTAGAAACATATCGAGCTATATCCTTCTTCATGCCTATCCACCAGAAATTATTTCTTAAATCTTGGTACATCTTATTATTTCCAGGGTGCATGGTATACCTAGACTTATGGGCTTCTTCTAGAATCTTATTTCTTAATTCTCCCTGCTTAGGTACCCAAATTCTACTTTTGTGGAATCTCCAAATTCCATCAGCTCCTTGCTCTAATTCTTTTATTCGTGTAACAACCCTCATTAAAAGTCCTAATTATTTTATTATTTTATCCAATAGAAAACCCTAATTGAGACACCCAAGTGATTCTGCACCAACCCTACAAATTTCAGAACAATCAGAATCAGGATCAGGGCCCCTAAAACTCAGGGGGGGGGGGGGCATTCCCTACTCAACGATTATCCTTATAAGTTTTTATAAAAATCGAATTTAATCATTTCGTCGACTCACCTGAACTCCAAACACACGTGGCCAGCATATAGCCACTTTGTGACCCTTGCGCACCGTAAGGGTTAAGGCTTACGGTGCGCAAGCAATGCAAATTTTCGGGTATAAATAGCAGGCTTTGGGACTTGCTTCTGTGCGTTCGTTCGATGATAAAATTCGACTCAGGCGCCGAGATATCGTCCAAATACTCTCCAAACACACACGAAACACTAATTAGTATAGCGGGGTGCTGCCGCAAACAGGGTGTTAACTCGATCGCTGCTACGATTCAATGTCCGATCGATTGAAACTATCCGATGGATGTTTTAGTACTATCCTTTGTCATTCGTTGTGAATCCGATGGATGTTTAAGTAATTATACTTTGTCATTCGTTGTGATTCCGATGGATGTTTAAGTGATTGTACTTTGTCATTCGTTGTGAGGGATTTAATCTCGTGAGTTATCGTAAATGCTGTATTAGTTACTTACCTAGTTTGTATGCACTAGGTTACAAGGCTAATCAGTAGGCTAGGCTTTGCTCAAATTAAATCTGCAATATATCAAGGCTTATCTGTGGACTAAACTTTGCCCGTAGAAATCTGCAATGTGAGTCCATTCTCTTTTCTCACAGTTTTATCACCTTTTTGTGATACAATTATATTTACAAATGCTTTCCCAAAATCCTAAATGTTTACCAGTTATACTTACGGTGATTAAATTTTTATATTCTATAATAACTGTCTGTATGGGAAGTTTTATACATTATTTGATCCTCATTACTATTAGCCAGAAAGTTAGTCAATAGTAACATGACCACAATCACAGTGGGAATTATGCCCAGTAGCCATAGCCTATCATTAATATTATTTTAACATTAAATCGTTAATAAATTTAATGTATGTTTGAAATAAATCTAAATGGTGTATACCATAATAAAATAGTCAAGCATAATACTAAGATTATATTTTAGTCTTAGTCACATTAATAGATTAAATAATGATATTACAATTATTTAATTAACATATTATATTTCATAAGTTATAGTAGTTTGACATAAAATGATATATGACATTTTCTGGATTAAATGGTTTTGTGCCATAAGTAATATATTTGACAAAGTAATGTCACGGGACGCAAATAAGTCCAGAGTCACTAGTTGAGAGAATGATCAACAGTGACATGACCAAAAGACACTAGTTGAGAGAATGATCAACAGTGTTATGACTAAAATTACTAGTTGAGAGAATGATCAACAGTAATATGACCTGAGTCACTAGTTGAAAGAATGATCAACAGTGATATAATCACCGTCACAGGAATCGCCTAGTGACAGATAAATTGAATAATAGTAAAATATAATTACTTGATAAATTCACTATTGGACGAAAGTGAGCCAATAAGTGATATGACTATTGTCACATCGGAACTACCACCATGTGACAAATACTGATTGAGTTGGGTAAATATAAACAAATATAAAAACCTTAATGCTGTAAGGTATAACAATATATTTTATAAAAATGGAATGAACTCACTCAGTATTTCCGCTGACAAAACCTTTTTCAAACATATTTCAGGTAATTACAGTAGATTGGAATAAGAGCTGGATACGGCACTGAAAAGCTTCAAGAAGTGGCTTATTTTATTAATTAAATCAAATTAAGAAATATTGTTTTATGTAAACAAATTTATCTTATTAAAGCTACCTTTGTAAAACATGGGTTTATCCCATCTATTTAATAAATAAAATCCAGTGTTTCTAAACTCTGATATTTTTCCTAACTCACGGTCCTGATGAAATTTCCGCTGCAATATTTTATAAAATTAATCACCGGTACCACTGGGCTGTTCGCGGCTTCCGATTCCGTCCAGGGTGGGTCGGGGGCCGTGACAGAAGGTGGTATCAGAGCCACTTGCTTAAAGCTATTTAGGTGTTCTTTTAATACCTAAACAATAAAGTTAGGAAACTGATACAAATTAACATATGTGTTATATATGAATATATATATGTCGATATGCACATATAATATCCTGGAAGTATTGTTTTGTTCTAATTATTCTGTGATATTAATAAGTGAAAATGTTTGCAATTCAGATGTCGAATGAAGTACCACATAATCCAGAAGTTCATACTAATAATGAAAATCCTTTGGATAAAAATGCTATAGAAAATCTAATAGCTCAAGGAATAGCTAATGCTTTACCTTTAATAATTAAAGCTGTTAAAAACCCCGTAGAACCCACCAAAGTTGTGAGTAGCAAGCATACTCATGACGACTGTTTCAGCCATAGTGTCAATGGAGGTAATGATGATATTATCAAAACCCCATTTCCCAAAAAAAGAAGGCGATGACTCTCGGGTGTACCTACAAAGAATTTCTAGCTTGTAAACCAACTGAGTTCGCAGGCAGTGAAGGAGCCACGGTTGCTCTGCGATGGTTGGAAAAGACGGAAGCTGTTCTTACAATCAGCAAATGTGCCGAAGAAGATAAGGTGATGTATGCATCTAACCTCTTCAAGGAAGAAGCCTTGGAATGGTGGAAGACAATTCTTCAGGCAAAAGGAAGTGGCATGGCTTATGCCATAAAACAATTATATAATTTCACATATAATTAAAACTATCGATTTCTCGATTTCCATTTTTATATTTAATAGTATGCATCAATACACACCATTACTGATTTAAAATTTTAAAACAAAATTTCATAGAAAACCTTTAAATATTATTTCATATTGGGTAACTACGAAACAACCGAATATGAAAACATACTAGGTTTTATTTGTAAATTTATTTATTTACTGAATCAGGTTTCTGGCTTATATTTAATAAGGGTGCTAAAACTTGAATCAAAATATTTAAAGATTTGTATTTACTGCTACAGTGGCTAGCATATAAAGATCTGCCCATACTGTACACAATTAGTCAGATAATAAAACACATAATCACAAAATAGCAATTAATAAAAATTAAGTATTTTCTAAATACTTAATTGGCTTAAATCAGTAGCTCTGATACCACCTTTTTCTGTCACGGCCCCCGACCCGGTTTGACCCGTTTCAGGAGCCGCGGGACAGAAATCCCGTGGTATTTAACTAACAGCGGAAGTTTCTTCAGGATCTTTTTAAAACTGAAATATTTCCCGATTATTTTATTTCACAACTCGGGATAAAACCCGGTAATTTACAATCATAAGATTTCACGAAGAAATCTTTTATTTTACAAAACATGTTTCTTTATTTTATACTGAGCCACTTCCTTAAGCTTGTAGTGCTTCGCGGCACTTTTCCTGGATCACAACAGATCACCTGAAACATGTTTGAAAAAGGTTTTGTCAGCGGGAAATACTGAGTGAATCATTCATTTTGCTAAAACGATTCATTTGTTATAATATACAGTATTAAGAGCGATTACAATGTTTTTATATCAACCAACTACCCTCGGTATTTGTCACTCGACTCGTTTCTGTGACTATGGTCATATCACCCATTGGCTAACTCGTTGTCCAATGGTGAAGATTATCAAGTAATGTATACAAAACCCCACATACCGGCTGTAATATGGAGATTACATAGACTTAATCCTTGTAATTATAACCTTTTAAAATAAACATGATTTTGAAAGTAATTTGATAAAAAGAGAATGACTCACATTGCAGATTTAATTTGAGCAGAGCCTAGCCTACTGATTAGCCTTTTAACCTAAATTTAATAACATGCACACAATTCGGTTAGTAACTTAATACAACATTTACGATAACTCACGAGATCAAACCCTCACAACGAATGACAAAGTGCGATACTTAAACATCCATCGAATTAACGACGAATGACAAAGCATAACCCTAATGTGGGCAGCACTTAAACATCCATTGGATATTTTAATCAATCGGACATTGAATCGTATCAGCGATCGAGTTATTACCCTGTATTGCGGCAGCACTTCGTGAATCGTGTGTGTTTTTAATAGTAAACAGAGCTTATCTCAGTGTATATTTCGACTTTGTTCATCGTTTCAGTGCCCAAATTTGATTGCCAAAGTCCGCTATTTATACACAAAATTTGGCCAGGCTTGCGCACCGTAAGCCTTATCCCTTACGGTGCGCAAGGGACACGAAATCACTATAGGGTAGCCACGTCCTGGACTAGCCTAGCTGAGTTGGTTTTACGTGAAATTTCAATTTTGACAACGTTTTATATAGATAATCATAACTAGGGTTTACCCCCCCTGAGTTTTAGGGGCCCTGATCCTGATTCTGATTGTTCTGAAATATTTAGGGTTTGTGCAGAATCACTTGGGTGTCTCAATTTGGGTTTCCAATTGGATAATTAAAATAATAAATATGACTTTTGATGAGAGTTGTTACATATACCCCTAATTAGCAAGGTTCTGCTCCGTTGTAAGTATTATAACCCCAATTTCGTAACAGTTACGCTGCCCGATTGATTTAGGGTTCCGTAACAACTGTCGTGGTTCTGCCCGACGTAGTTGTTGGAATGCCGTCTCGGGGAGGGTATCATTAATATTTTCAAAGGGTTATGATACTAACCAATGTACATTTGTATAAATTATAGATTATATCCAGGAAACCCTTACAAGAAGTCTAAGATAGCAATGTGAGTTTATCCTCTTTTTGTTAACCTTTTTGGAATGTTTTACAAAACCTTAATTGTTTACAATGTGATTAAGCGGTGATTGAGTCTTTCTAGTTCTTCAATTACTGCCGGTATTATGGGCTTTTGTATACAAAATTTATTACTACGAGTAGTAGTAAGTCGGGAACGACAGTACATTACCATTGGACGACGAGTTAGCCAATGGGTAATTTGACCATAGCCATAGATCTGGTCGAGTGGCAAATACTGAATGAGTAATTGTGTAGAAATAAACAATGTGATCGCTCTCAATACTGTTTTAATTGATAAAATGTTTCTTGATTAAACTGGGATTCACTCACCAGTACTTCCGACTGACAAATGTTTTTAAAACGCGTTACGGGTAACACAATGTGAACAGCCAATTTGTGAAAAGCCAGCTGGAGAGCACTAAAGGCTTGGGGAAAATGTGGCTATAAAAGTTACCTAATAAACGATGTTTTAAATTCAATAAAATAGGGTTTGTCCCTATAAAAATATTGTAATAAGAAACTTGGGTTTTGCCCATGTGATTGTTGATATCAAATATGGTGGTTTTACTCTGGTAAACATTTCCTAACTACGGTCCTGATGTAAATTCCGCTGCGAGATTTAAACACCTGATACCACCAAACTCTGAGCTCGCGTCCGCCCGTTCCCGGGACAGATAAGGGGTCGGGGGTTGCGACAGAAGGTGGTATCAGAGCCTAGCCACTGGTCTGAGCCAAAGAAGTGTTCTGCTGACACTTAAATTCTAAATTTTTTGTAAGGAAATAAATTTCAGAAATAAATGCATAACTGTATTTATTTGTTATGTGTTATTTGACTATTTGGTAGTTTACAGTATGAGTGATCAAGGAACCTCAGACATGAGTCGTCAGTTGTCTGATTCACCTAAGAGTGAAGGTACTTCATCACAGCCTGCCCTTTCTGGGTATTCTGCTGATCAGGAAGAAGGAGTGTTTGCTTTTAGAGCTCAGTCAAAAGAGCCATTCCCTCACAAGAAACGAGGATGGTTCAGTAAGGAAGCCTTTGCTCGTAGGAAAAGAATGCGAAAGTTGCAACAGCAAAGAGTTTTAGCAGCCGCTAAGCGAAAAACAGATGCCCATACACAGGATATGCTTAATAGAAGCCTAGCCAATTTCCATATCCTAGCTACAACTGCTGCTGACCCGAGTCTGGAACAACTAGTAGCCTCACAACCACAAAACCCAGAACAACCCATGGAGATAGAAAACCCTAAAAACCAAGTGGAAATGCATGACTTTAACCCAGAAGAAATCCCTAGGGTACCTGCACCAAACCCTCTAGACCCAAATTATGACCCCTGGTGGGATAATAATAGGGACTTTGTGCAACGTTACCCTATTCATGAAGACACACCCATACAGAACATAGGAGCCTACCAAGGTATGGACCCTTTAGATCCCTATTACCATGATGAATATATTAGGGAGATCTTAGAAGAATCTTACCGATTTCAGGCACTTTCACCCCCATATCAGGAACCCGCACCCCAGATTCCAAACCCAGTCCTAGAACCTGCACCCCCAATGAGTGCAGAAAACGTGCAAGAACTTAGGACTTTTGGGGAGGAAATTTTAGAAAGCAGTGAGAGAATGCGTCGGGAGAGCGTCTCGTATGGAAATACGATGAGCGCAATATGGATTTTTGGATAAATCCATATCCGTGAATGTGAGAATGGAGGAAACGGTAGTAGTAATAATAATAATAAAATAAAATAAAATTATGTGTGTATGGATGCATATTACTATTAGTGTGATTCTATTTCTGTTGGTATTGTAATTTTATTTCAGTACTAGTGTGTAATAGACGCATAATAGTATATGAAAAGAGTATAGTCGCAATGATCGACGCTTTTGGCAAAAATGCATGTCATGTGATTAACTATATTAGATATTATGTTGTGATATTAATATGGGGTATATGTTTAAAATTCAGATGACCGACGAAGGAAATCAAGGAAATCTGAATAATGATAACCAGAGTAACATTAACGTGGTTAACGAGAATCCAAGCATCAATAACAATAACAATCAAGTGGATAATAGTGCTATCCAACACATAGTAGCACAAGGAATTATAGATGCAACGCCATTTATTCTTCAAACTGTTAAGGATGCTGATAATAAAAGTAAGCATAGCAGTAAGCGACCAAGTGAACCAGAAAACAGCGTGAACAATGGACCAATACTTCAAATGCCCATTCCCAAAAGAAGAAGAACCATGCCTTATGGTTGTTCATATAAAGAATTCTGGTCTTGTAAACCAATGGAATTCTCAGGCAACGAAGGGGCCATTGCAACCTTACGCTGGATAGAAAAGACTGAGGCAGTCTTAAGGATAAGCAAGTGTGCTGAAGAAGATAAGATATTGTTTGCTTCTAATATGTTTAAGAATGCAGCACTAGAATGGTGGAACACAATCCTCCAATCAAGAGGAAGTGATAGAACCTACAATATGGAATGGGAAGAATTTAAGAACAAGGTAGAAAGGAAATTCTGCCCACCCAATGAAAAGGAACAGATAGCAAACAAATTCCTAAACCTTAGGATGACTGGTGTGGATAGTAAGGGATACACTAAAATATTCTTTGAATATGCCAGAATAGTGCCAACTCTTGCTTCACCAGAACCAGTGTTAATCTCCCGTTATATTTGGGGATTAATTGGAGAGATAAGACACGTAGTCATGGCAGCTAGACCTCAAACTATAGAAGAAGCTGTAGAACTAGCAAATACCTTGATAGATGAATTAGTCCGTACCCAAGAAGAGAATCACAGATGGAACCTAACCCAAAAGCTCACACAAGAATTTCGTTTTGGAAATTCTAACCGTGGGAAAAATATAGGTTCTACCTCTGCACCCTACTGTAGGTATTGCAAAAGAAAGCATTCCGGAAGATGCTCCATATATTGTAACTTTTGCAAAATATCGGGACACAAGGAAGAAAACTGCAGGAAGAAAGCTAACAGCAGGATATGTTACAATTGCGGAGAACAAGGTCATATTTATCTAAATTGTCCAAAATTAGCTCCAGCTCCAGACAGCAAGAATACTAAAAATGCTAGAGCATTTGTTCTGACTGCAGATGAAGCCAAGATGATTCCAAATGTCATAGCTGGTACGTTTTTAGTTAATGATGTCTTTGCTAAAGTATTATTTGACTCTGGTGCAAACCAAAGTTTTATTAATACATCATTTTGCAAAATTCTAAATTAGTCATTAACTAAACTACCACTAGAATGCCTAGTAGAGACAGCCAATGGAGAAACCGTTAGGATTTCTGAAATCTTGTAGGGTAGAAATTTTAAACCAAACATTTAGGGCAAATCTTTATCCCATGAATCTGCCAGGATTCGATGTTATTTTAGGAATGGATTGGTTAATAGCCAATAAAGCCAGTATTTTATGTGATCAAAAGTCAATACAAGTAAATTCACCAAAAGGTAAAACGATCACAATTAAAGGAGGTAAACTCTCTAGATCCACTAAATTCATCTCTGTGATGAAAACTGCAAGTTCCATAAGAATAGGTTCTATAGTGTATTTGATTTCTATAATCACTAACACTAAAGGAAAAGAACTAAAAGATATTCCAGTAGTATCTCAGTTTTCAGATGTCTTTCCAGAAGAATTACTAGGACTACCTCCAGACAGAGAAGTTGAATTCAGAATCCATTTAATACCAGGAACATCACCGATTGCCAAAGCACCTTATCGGTTGGCACCTGCAGAAATGCAAGAATTGAAGAAACAATTAGACGAATTGTTAGAGAAAGGATTTATACAACCGAGTTCGTCGCCATGGGGAGCGCCGATATTGTTTGTTAAAAAGAAGGACGGATCAATGCGTATGTGCATTGACTACCGTGAATTAAACAAAGTCACGATTAAGAATCGGTACCCATTACCGAGAATCGATGATCTGCTTGATCAACTGCAAGGAGCTCGATTTTTCTCTAAAATCGATTTAAGGTCAGGATATCATCAATTAAAGGTACAGGAAGAGGACATTCTTAAGACCGCTTTCAGAACAAGGTATGCCCTTATGAATTTACTGTCATGCCATTTGGTTTAACCAATGCCCCAGCTGCATTTATGGACATGATGAACCGAATATGTAAGCCATATTTGGATAAATTCATAATTGTTTTCATAGATGATATTCTAATTTATTCTAAGAAAAAAGAGGATCATGCAAAGCATTTGCACGCACTTTTAAGTTTGTTAAGAAAGGAAAAGCTTTATGCTAAATTCTCTAAGTGCGAATTTTGGTTAGAACAGGTACAGTTTCTCGGACATTTAGTCAATCATGAACAAATTCATGTAGATCCAACAAAAATTGAGGCAATTACTAAATGGAAAATCCCTGAGTCACCAACCGAGGTGAGAAGTTTCTTAGGATTGGCCGGTTATTATAGAAGATTTATTCAAGATTTTTCTAGAATAGCCATTCCTTTAACTAAGTTAACCTGTAAATCTGTTAAGTTTGAATGGGGAGTAAAACAAGAAGAAGCCTTTAGAATCCTTAAGCAAAGATTAACCCATACACCCATACTAGCATTACCAGAAGGAGCTGAAGACTTTGTAGTCTATTGTGATGCTTCTAAATTAGGTTATGGATGTGTACTGATGCAACGACAAAAGGTTATAGCTTACGCATCTAGACAACTTAAGAATCATGAAGAGAATTATTCAACTCATGATTTAGAATTAGGAGCTATAATCTTTGCTCTTAAAATTTGGAGACATTACCTTTATGGTATTAAGTTTACCATATTCACTGATCATAAGAGTTTAAGGTATATCTTCAAGCAAAAGGAGTTGAATATGAGACAAAGACGCTGGATGGAGATGCTTAGTGACTATGATTGTGATATCCAGTATCATGAAGGAAAAGCAAATGTAGTGGCAGATGCTTTAAGTCGAAAATATCATGAAAAGCCAAAAAGGGTACGTTCTCTTAAATTAAATCTGCAAGTAGATTTAAATGATCAGATAAGAGAAGCACAAGAATCAGTAATCAAGGATGATTCTGAAAAATTAAAAGGTATGCTAAAAGAATTGGAACAAGGAATGGATGGAATTTGGAGATTCCATAAAAAGAGAATGTGGATACCTAAATTAGGAAAACTACGTCATCGTATATTAGAAGAAGCCCATAAGTCTAAATATACGATGCATCCAGGAAGTGATAAAATGTACCAGGATTTAAGGAAAAATTTCTAGTGGATAGGAATGAAGAAGGACATAGCAGCCTATGTTTCTAAATGTTTAACTTGTTCACAAGTTAAAGCTGAACACCAGAAACCCTCAGGTTTGTTACAGCAATTAGAAATGCCAGTGTGGAAATGGGAATTGATAACAATGGATTTTGTTACTAAATTACCCAAAACAAGGAAAGGTAATGATACAATCTGGGTGATTGTAGATAGACTAACCAAGTCAGCTCATTTCCTACCTATGAGAGAAACTTTCTGTATGGAACAATTAGCTAAACTATATGTAAATGAAATTGTTTCTTTACATGGTATTCCTTTATCAATTGTTTCTGATAGGGATAGTCGATTCACCTCTCATTTTTGGTCAAGTTTCCAAAAGGCAATAGGAACCAAGTTAAAGCTAAGCACAACTTATCATCCTCAAACGGATGGACAAAGCGAAAGGACAATTCAGACAATGGAGGACATGCTTAGAGTTTGTGTAATTGATTTTGGAGGTAATTGGGATGATCACTTACCTTTAATAGAATTTTCTTATAATAATAGTTATCACACAAGTATCAATGCTGCACCATTCAAAGCACTTTATGGACGAAAGTGCCGAACCCTAGTCTGTTGGGCAGAAATTGGGGAAAAGCAACTATCTGGACCAGAAATAGTGCAAGAAACAACTGACAAAATCATTCAAGTCAAGGAACGACTGAAAGCAGCACGTGATAGACAGAAAAGTTATGCTGATAATAGGCGAAAACCATTGGAGTTTCAAGTAGGAGATAAAGTATTATTGAAAGTCTCTCCTTGGAAAGGAATAGTAAGATTCATCAAACGGGGAAAGCTAAGTCCCAGGTATGTTGGACCTTTTGAGATTATTAGAAGAATAGGACCTGTAGCTTATCAGCTACAACTGCCAGAGGAAATGGCAGGAATACATGATTTGTTTCATGTATCTAATCTCAAAAAGTGTTTAGCTGATGAATCACTGATAGTTCCTCTTAAGGATATAGAGGTAAATGAACAACTCAAGTTTGTAGAAAGACCTCTACAAATAGAAGACAGGAAAGTCAAGAATCTCAAACACAAGAGATTAGTTCTGGTCAAAGTGAAGTGGGACTCCAAAAGAGGACCTGAGTACACACGGGAACTTGAATCTGAAATGAAAAGAAAATATCCACACTTATTTCAATAGATCTCGAGGACGAGCTCTAAAACAAGGTGAGGAGAATGTAACAACTCTCGGTAAAACCAACATCTTGATAATATTTCCGACACTCTATTATATCTTAAAATAATCAATATGTCTTATAATACACCCCTTATGTGAAAACCGAGCCCGAAATATGTTATAACATATAAAATAAATTAAAAACAAGAAATTACAAGTTGAGGCGGGCCGCGTAGACCCACCCCAACCATTTACGCGGGCGGTATCAAGGTGGATACCGGATATCATTGATTTCTTTAGTTCATACGGGCCGCGTAAGACCCCGTTTAAGTTAACGCGGGCCGCGAGAGACCTACAACGCGGAGACATCCTAAGCTGACACGTGTCGACATCGTGGCGGACCTACAAGCTGACCCAACTAAGCTATATGTTGACCGGGTGTTGACACGGGCCGCCTAAGGCTTAGCCTTACCTTACGCGGGCCGCCTGAAAGTCGTATATCAGCACTATATAAGAAGGCCATCAGTTTTCGTTTTCCGTCGCTCACAATTTCATTCTCAATCTCACTTTCTAAATTAGAGGCATTATAGGCGGGTATTATACCCCTAATTAGCAAGGTTCTGCTCCATTGTAAGTATTATAACCCCAATTTCGTAACAGTTACGCTGCCCGATTGATTTAGGGTTCCGTAACAACTGTCGTGGTTCTGCCCGACGTAGTTGTTGGAATGCCGTCTCGGGGAGGGTATCATTAATATTTTCAAAGGGTTATGATACTAACCAATGTACATTTGTATAAATTATAGATTATATCCAGGAAACCCTTACAAGAAGTCTAAGATAGCAATGTGAGTTTATCCTCTTTTTGTTAACCTTTTTGGAATGTTTTACAAAACCTTAATTGTTTACAATGTGATTAAGCGGTGATTGAGTCTTTCTAGTTCTTCAATTACTGCCGGTATTATGGGCTTTTGTATACAAAATTTATTACTACGAGTAGTAGTAAGTCGGGAACGACAGTACATTACCATTGGACGACGAGTTAGCCAATGGGTAATTTGACCATAGCCATAGATCCGGTCGAGTGGCAAATACTGAATGAGTAATTGTGTATAAATAAACAATGTGATCGCTCTCAATACTGTTTTAATTGATAAAATGTTTCTTGATTAAACTGGGATTCACTCACCAGTATTTCCGACTGACAAATATTTTTAAAACGTGTTACAGGTAACACAATGTGAACAGCCAATTAGTGAAAAGCCAGCTGGAGAGCACTGAAGGCTTGGGAAAAATGTGGCTATAAAAGTTACCTAATAAACGATGTTTTAAATTCAATAAAATAGGGTTTGTCCCTATAAAAATATTGTAATAAGAAACTTCGGTTTTGCCCATGTGATTGTTGATATCAAATATGGTGGTTTTACTCTGATAAACATTTCCTAACTACGGTCCTGATGTAAATTCCGCTGCGAGATTTAAACACCTGATACCACCAAACTCTGAGCTCACGTCCGCCCGTTCCCGGGACAAATAAGGGATATGGGGTTGCAACACACTTGCCCATATGTGTGTTTAGTGTTAGTAACATATCGTGTTTTATAAATTTAAAACTTGACTAAAGCGTTAAAAAGGGCTAAAAATATACATAAAATTATATCACACTCGACAGGCATCAAGTTTTTGGCGTCGTTGCCGGGGACACAAGGATTTTAAGAAAGTTAGGAATCAACGGCCTAATCGTTTTTCTTATTTTTCTGTTTTTTTTTAGGATTTTTCTTTAATTTTCAGCTTCTGCACAGCTTAGCACGGGGCCGTGCCTGGTTGCACATGGGCCGTGCCCAGCATTGTTACTGGCAGTTTTTATTTTCCGAGTTACAGAGAGCTGAGCACGGGGCCGTGTTGGTGCAGCACGGGGTCGTGTTGGTGCAGCACGAGGCCGTGTCGAGCTCCCCAGTAACAGGGATCCGGAAAATAATCACTATAACTCCGACCACGGGTCGTGTTCATCTGAGCACGGGGCCGTGGTGAAACTTCTGACCAACGTTTTTTTTTTGTTTTTATTACAGGACTTGGAACCCAGGCGCCGCACCTGAACTTTCGACGCAGTGTATGAGCTCCAGTTCCAGTAGAGACATAAAAGAACCTCTAGACGAACCCGAACGCTTTCTGAGAAAAAGACTTAAAGCTAAAAACCAAGAAAAAGTTTCGGGGGACCCACTTCCAATGGCGGATCAACGTACCCTCATGGATTACCTACGGCCCACTGTAGGTAATCTTGGCGTCGCTATCAATGCACCGAATGTCGAGGCCAACAACTTCGAACTTCGGCCACATTTGATAAAAATGCTCCAAAACTGCGCAACCTTCCACGGGCTTGCGGACGAAGATCCCCATTTACATATTACTAACTTCTTGGAAATATGTGATACTTTTCGGATCAATGGAGCATCAAATGACGCCATCCGCCTCCGAATGTTTCCATTTTCACTAAAACACCGAGCTAAGGCTTGGCTTAATACCCTCCCAGTTGGTTCGGTAAACACCTGGGATAAACTAGCCCAAAAGTTTCTATATAAGTATTTCCCTTCTGCTAAAACGGCTAAATTAATGACTGAAATTAATACATATTAACAAGAAGACGGGGAATCCTTATATGAAACTTGGGAAAGGTTCAAGGAGCTACTAAGAAAGTGTCCTCATCATGGTCTTGTGGTATGGCAACAAGTATCCACCTTCTATAATGGGTTGCTGCCACACACAAGATAAACACTCGACTCTAGCTCCGGAGGACTTTTAGGTAATCGTCGCCCAAATGAAATTTATAATCAAATTGAGGAAATTGCTCAAACCAATTTTCAGTGGCACACTACCCGAGGCGCAAAATGTATTGCCCCGGGCACCCATAAGGTTGACGAAAGCACCTCCTTGCAAGCCCAAATTGAGGCCCTTTCTTCAAAAAAAAAAAAATAGAAATGACAAAAACGGCCTCGGTTATGGCTTGTGAAGGGTGTGGAGGGCCACATGAAAATTGGAGTTGTATGAAAGAAATGAATAATCAAACAGAAACGGTAAACTACATTGATAATAGACCTAGGCCGTTAGGTCCTCCAACGGGTGCCTACAACCAAGGATGGCGTAACCACCCTAACCTTGGTTGGAGAGAACCCGGCAATAGTAGTAACCAACAAAATCTAAACCAATGGACAAACTTTCAACAACCAAGAAACGAGTCACAAAATTTCTCTAAACAACAATAAGGTGGACGAGAGAGGCTTGAGGATACCGTCTCTCGCCTCATATTCGACACCGAAAAGAAAAACTCGGATCGATTTCAACAACTAGAATCGAACTTTAGAAATCAACAAGCTAGTATTCAAAACATTGAAAAACAACTAAATCAACTAGCTCAAAATTTCTCCGAGAGACCACAAGGTGCGTTACCCAGCAATACCGAAACCAACCCAAAGGCGCAAGTGCATCTCATCACATTGAGAAGCCGTACCGTAGGTCCCGAGGAGGCTCCGCTACCTCCAACTGAAAAGAGCCGATTTAGCCAAACCGAAACTTCGCCGACACCCCAACAAGAGACGGCTCCTCCGCCAAATCAAGAGCCTAACAAGAATCATCCGGTACCGTACCCCGGTCGGCTACTTCGCCAAAAGACCGACGAGCAATTCACAAAATTCATAAATTTACTAAAACAATTGCATGTTAATATTCCATTTGTCGAAGTCCTAACTCAAATGCCTAAATATTCAAAATTTATGAGGGACTTCCTCACTTACAAAAGGAAAATCGAATCATTTCAATTAGTTAATTTAAGCGAAGAATGCTCCGCCTTGCTACTCAACAAACTCCCGCAAAAGAAGATCGATCCCGGAAGCTTCACCATCCCTTGTTCAACAGGGGAATCACCCATTCGCAATGCACTAGCCGACCTCGGGGCTAGTATCAACCTCATGCCCGCATCAATGTTCGACCGACTCGGGCTAGGGAAAACAAGCCCTACAAAAATGAGCATACAACTCGCCAATAGGTACGTAAAATATCCACAAGGTGTCGCTGAAAATCTATTGGTTAAAATCGGGGACTTTGTCTTCCCAGCCGACTTTGTCATACTAGATATGGAGGAAGATACCGAAGTACCACTCATCTTAGGGAGACCATTCCTAGCTACGGCCCACGCAGTGGTAGATATGAATGGTGGGACACTAACATTGAGGGTTGGGGACAAGGAGATGAAGTTTGGGGTTGGTAAGAGAGTAGAAGACGACGACCCGTTCAATTACATGAAAGTCATAGACTCAAGTTTGGATGATGCTCTCTGACGGTGCAACATGGGATTCAAAATATCCCACTTGGGTAACATATAACCGAATTTGGGTCTAGCCAAGGATCCTTATAAACGTGGGGCACTACGGAGGCATTCCGCGGAACTATCCTTAGTTTTAGTTTAAATTAACTTTTATACTTTCT
>JARYGA010047401.1:0-16845 GCA_030545235.1 Helianthus tuberosus
TGAGATCATTTAATCCTGAAAATGCAAAAGGAAGACAAAAGCACACTTTTTCAAACATTAGTACTAAAAAAGGGTTAGTTTTATGCCACAATTGATGAAATTTATATGTTGCATTTTGCACACATCAAATACCCCCACACTTGAATCTTTGCTTATCCTCAAGCAAAACTCTTTAATATGTGGCTAATACACTCCCAAATAGAATGGGTAGAAAAGAAGGTTTTTGGGTTTATCATAGAGTGTCGGGATTTCCAAGATTCTTTATTTAGTTTTATTTTTATTTATTTACAATCCTATTCGTCATGATTTATTTAAAACTTTTCATAAGATAAATTACTTATTAGGGCATAACATGCCTTTGTAAAATTTTATTTATATACAAGTTCACATACCTCACGGGGATCACTCAACACTCGGCCGAAAATGTATTTTTGTGGATCACTCGAGAGCGGCATGGAACTTACTCCTACCATAGGCTTGCCAAGCAATCAATCCTCCTCCTTTTTAACTTATAAACCATTGTAAATATCAAGAGGACTTTGTGGGTGAAGGGTTAGGCTTGGGTTAAAGGTAGGTGGTTGGGTTAGTGGTTAGTAGAAAAAGGGCGAAAAGCGTAACAAGCGTCGGTTTTCGTAAGACTTTCTATTTTTTCACTTTTATTTTTAAGAAGCTATTTTTCAAACAAAGTCATTTTTGATAAACTTGTTTGGTTATTTTCTTTTTGCTTCATAATCAACTTTTTTTTTTGAATAGTCATACGAAAAACCGAACTTGTTACTAAAACAAAGGGTTGAAGAAGGTTTTGGTGGGTAAAAGGGTGTTTGTTTTGGGTTATGAAATGAAAAGGTTTAGGCTCAAAGGGGCTAACTAGGGGAATTTTGGGTAGGTGGTAAAAAAAAAGAAAAATAATGGTGTAGAAATAAAAAGGGTTAGTCCTAATGCCTCCATCATTTACTTACTCGGGTTTAAGTCGGTAAGGACCGGGAATGTATCGTCATGGCAAGTTCTAGAGTCGTAAGAACCAAGCGGCTATTCACACAAGAAACGAAAAATGAACATTTAGTCTAATGATATGTAATTGTTTGCTCAATAAAGGCTCAAAACTCACTTTTGTGGGAATGGGTTTTTATGTGATCAAGTATATATAATCAAATTTTAACTAAGTTTGCCATGCCTTTTCATAATTTTCTTATGTTGGTTCTTTTTATCACGACGCTATCGGTTGTAAATTTGTAAAAATATAACCTTTTTAAGAACTTGAATTTCCCGAGTTGAACCTAGATAAGTAAAAAAATGAAAATTTTTGGGAAAATTTTTTTTTGGGGTGATTAGCGGTTCCAATAGAGTTTTGTGTATGGCTTGTATTTAGGACTTGCAAGATTCAAGGTTTTAGCATCCCCCCCACACTTAAATTACACATTGTCCTCAATGTGTCCCAAAAATAAGTTTTTAGGTTGATTGAATGTGTAAAAAGGTGTAAAAAGCAAAAAATTTGTGTTACTGGGCGCTGAACACGGCCCCGTGTTCAAGTGCCAGTAACAAAATTAAATCAAGAGAAACAGAAGCCTGGACACGGGGGCGTGTTGGGTGAACACGGCCCGTGTCCAGTTACCTGAACTGGGTCTTTTTCTGCGGACTGTGCAGCACGGGGCCGTGTTGGGCGGACACGGCCCGTGCCGAGCTTACTGTAAACGAAGAATTTTGTCGGACGGTCCTGTTTTCCTGCATGGGGTGCTGGTTCAAGTTTCCCTTGTATCCTTTGCCATCTCAAGTGTATTTTATTCATTTCAACACCATCCAAACACCAAATTAACTAAAAACCATCATTCATTTCGTCATAGAGAGTTACATACTAGTCCTAATAATGAAAAATAAAACAGAAAATAAAAGTTAAAAGTCCTAATATTAAATAGGTCAAGTGATCCGTAAAATCTTCCTAAGGAGCCCTACTTCTATAATAAGAACCAAAATTCCGGAAATAGATTTCCGGTCTAAAAGCCTTGTAGAACTCCAAGCCGAACGATGTCCCTTAGATGTTGCTAGAGCCATTCTTCTATCTCCCTCGGGAGAAGGGAGGCGGCTTCATGTTCCTCGACATCTTGTGGAGGAGGAGCGACACCAATCGAAACCCCTTGTAGTACCTCTCGAGGAGGCTCCGGATGTAGGGCGTACCATTCGGACGGAATGATGACTTCCGGCACCACATTCCATGCCCTTTGGGTGATAATCGGCACCAAAGGAGGAGAGGCGAGAATGTTCAACCTTTGGTGCAAAAGGTTGACCTCCCGGAGACATCCTTCTAGTCCCACCGTCAAATGATTAATGCGGTCGACCAATGCCTCTTCCACACTTGTTACTTCATCAAGGGCCTCTCTTAAGGCGTAAACATAGTTTACAAGAGAATCTTCAACCGTTGATAATCTTCTCCCCTGCCGGTTGTTTCTGGAATGCGACGAAGAGTTTCGGCTTGTTCTGCTTGCCATTCTGAGAAAACATACCGAAAAGAGTTCAATTTTATGGATCCAGTACTTCGGACACGGCCCCGTGTTCAGATATCTGCAGGATTTATGAACAAGGAATCTTGGGGTTTCAAATTGTTTTGATGATTTTTGAAGCATTTTTGAACTTAAACAACTTAAAACATTGTTATAGAACTTATTTTTAACAAGATTCCATGAACAAAATCTAACAAACATCTCGATAAGGCTTGAAATTATGGAAGTTTCAAGCTTTAATGGAAGTATGAGGAAAATTGAAGAAGATGATAGTGGATAAAAGAGGAAAGGACAAGAAGATAGTTGAGAAACTTCTTTTAGAAAATACCTAGGATGGTATGTGAGAATATTCCTCAAATCTCTGTCCCTGGAATGGTTCAAATGTGCAGGATTCTTGGCTGCATTTATAGAAAACGACAGTACGTCGCGCACGGCCCCGTGTCGGCTGGACACGGCCCTGTGTGCAGATGGAATCCTGACACATTTTTGTCCGCATTCTGACAAAATCAGAAGTGAATCTTTGGGTGGACACGGGGGCGTGCTGACCTGGACACGGCCCCATGTCTAGAAGCTGTCTTAAGGAATTCGTCTATTTTCAAGGAACTTTCCCGGATCGGGTGGTTCCTTACTGGATGGAACAACCCCAAAGTGCCTAAGATACCTTAATTGCTCTAGATTGAGACGAGAGCGCAAGAGGTTGTCGGTGAGGGTGATTCCTATGCTATATGTAGGTGGACAAGTCCAACCCTTTTCCGGGCTCTCATTAAAGAAGGTGTATGTCGAATCGCTCAGGCAAAAACTTGATGCGTGTGAAGTGTTATATATATTAGGTGTATATTTTAAGCCCCTTTAACACTTTTTTAGTCAAGTTTTAAATTTATAAAACACGATATTTTACTAACACTAAACACACATATGGGCAAGTGCACCCATCGTGAGCGTAGTATAGTGTTGGTAAGATACCGAGGTCGTCCAAGGACACAAGAGCTTTTAGTACCGGTTTATCCTCAACGTCTAATCAAAATAAAAAGTTTAGAAAAATGTTTTAAGCTAAGAAAAATAAAAACTAACTAAAAATGCTGAAAAATAAAAATAAAAGAAAAAACAGATAGACAAGATGAATCACTTGGTTCTGACTCGTATCTAGTGTAACCTTTGATTATTTCCGCACTTTTGCACTATTTTAAGAGATTATCTTAGTTATTGTAGTAGGCTCCTCTTTTGAAGGTGACGTTACCCTCACCCTAGTAGTTTGAGTCAGCAAGGATACAATCCTAAAAGGGTGGATTATTGAAAGATAATTAATTAAGTTATTAATGCAAATTATGGTAGGCCCCTCTTTTGGAGGTGACGTTACCCTCGACTAAGTAGTCTGAGTCAGCAGGGATACAGTCCTAAATAGCCGGGTTATAGTATTAATAGTAGTTAACTTATGAGGGGATCAAAGAGTTTGGACCCCCGCCATCCAATACCGTGAAGTATTGAAGGAGGTCCTACTAAATTTGACCCAGGTCCTTTGCAGGACCTCTAAACGCTGAACAATGGCAAAACCTTTACCAAACCGTTCCCTTAACCCCCGACCAGGTAGCCAACATACCTCCATATAGACCGTGGAGATATGAATGGTGAAAATCTTTTATTTTATATAGACAGTAAAATAATGCCAAGACACCACGGACAAACGATAAGGAAAGATCACCTTCAACATAAGAAACTAGTTATTAAAGTCATTAATACAAAACCAAATAAAAAGTGCGAAAAGATTAGAAATAAAAAGTATTACACTAGACACTTGTCTTCACCAAGTGATGTAAGAGACTTAGGCAAACATGGCCTTGATTGTCAAGAACTCTTACGATCAATCTTGGATCCCGAGACGACTCACACACTCTACGATGGACAATGGATAATGGTGGTGGATGATGGTGTTATGGTGGTGGTGGGTGGTGGGTGAAGCGTGAGAGAGGTGGTGTGCCAAGGTTTGGTTTGAGCTTGAGCCAAGCACTCCTATTTATAGGTTGAACAGAAGCTCGGGCACGGCCCCGTGTCCAGTGGGCACATCCCCATGTCCACATCCTTCTCTTTCTTCATTTAATGCAGCTTGTCTTATTAGTTGACCACGCCCCCGTGTCCGCTGAGCACGACCCCGTGTGCAGAAGAATCTTTGTACTATGAAGATTTTCCTAGATTGTGCGAATCTTATAGTTGACCACGGCCCTGTGTCCGCTGAGCACGGCCCCGTGGTGGGCAATAGAAGCTTCTACCACTTTGTCTTTTCTGCTGACACTTGGGCACGCCCCCGTGCTGGCTGAGCACGGGGCGTGTTCAGTCTCCTGTCTTCTTGTTTTGCTTGGGAAGATGCTGTCGTGGGGTCGGACATATCACGTCTTGTTCCTTTTCTTGTATTTATGTTAGATTTTGATGTCTTTTTGCTTCTTTTGTTAATTTGAGCTCATTTAATCCTGAAAATACAAAAGGAAGACAAAAGCACACTTTTTCCAACATTAGTACTAAAAAAGGGTTAGTTTTATGCCACAATTGATGAAATTTATATGTTGCATTTTGCACACATCAGAAGTCCATCGAGATTTGCTCCCACTTCCACATGGGTGTCTCTGGTTGTTGCAGTAGGCCAGACGGTTTCTGATATTCAGCCTTAACCTTAGCACAAGTTAGGCATTTTCCAACATAGATAGCAACATCGCTTTTAAGCCTCGGCCACCAATAGTAGTCTTTCAAGTCTTGATACATTTTATCCGATCCTGGATGGATCGAGTATCTTGACTTGTGAGCTTCATTAAGGATGACTTCTCGAATACCGCCATAGAGCGGAACCCAAATACGCCCCTTAAAGTACAAGGTTCCCTCTTTGTTTGGCACCAAATTCTTCAGCATACCTCGTAGGTATTCAGCTCTGTGATTCTCCCCTATCAGGCTTCTTGTTGTGCGTCACGAATGCGTGCAGTGAGGTTCATTTGAATAGTCATTTCCAATGCTCGAACCCTTAGGGTCTTAACCCTTTCTTTTCCGCTTAACGCGTCTGCTACAACGTTTGCCTTTCCTGGATGGTACTTAATCTCACAGTCATAATCGTTCAGCAGCTCGACCCATCGTCGCTGACGCATGTTTAGTTCCTTCTGATCAAATATGTGTTGTAGGCTTTTGTGATATGTGAAGATTGTACATCGAGTACCATATAAATAGTGTCACCAGATCTTCAAGTCGAATACCACCGTGCCTAGCTCCAAGTCATGCGTGGTATAATTTCTTTCATGCACCTTTAACTGTCTTGAAGCGTAAGCGATGACTTTTTGGCATTGCATGAGCACGCAACCCAACCCTTGACGCGAAGCATCGCAGTATACCACGAAGTCTTAAGTGCCTTCGGGTAAGGATAGTATTGGTGCATCGCATAGCTTATTTTTGAGCAGTTGAAAGGCTTCTTCCTGCTTGTCACCCCAATCGTACTTCTTGTTTTTCTGAGTAAGGGTAGTCAGCGGTTGAGCTATATTGGAGAAATTCTCGATAAATCGTCGGTAATAGCCTGCTAAGCCCAAAAATTGTCGAACTTCAGTTGGGGTTTTGGGAGCTTCCCAATTCTTCATGGCTTCTATCTTGGATGGGTCTACATGAATGCCCTTCTCATTCACAACGTGACCAAGAAACTGTACTTCGCGAATCCAGAATTCGCACTTTGATAACTTTGCATAAAGTTTCTCTTTCTTCAGTAGTTCCAAAATGGTTCTGAGATGTTGCTCGTGCTCTTCTGTTGTTCGTGAGTAAATCAGGATATCATCGATAAATACAATCATGAATTTATCGAGATACGGTTTGCACACGCGGTTCATCAGATCCATAAATATCGCTGGCACGTTCGTCAGTCCGAATGGCATCACAAGGAACTCGTAATGCCCATAGCGTGTTCTGAATGCAGTCTTTGGTACGCTTTCCTCTTGAATCCTTAACTGAAGGTATCCAGATCGAAGGTCGATCTTGGAATAGTAGCTCGATCCTTGCAATTGATCAAATAAGTCATCAATCCTCGGTAGTGGGTACCGATTCTTGATTGTGAGCTTGTTCAGTTCTCTGTAATCGATACACATCCGCAGTGTTCCATACTTCTTCTTCACGAACAATACTGGAGCTCCCCAAGGTGAGAAGCTTGGCCTTATGAATCCTTTATCCAACAACTCCTGGAGTTGTGTCGATAATTCTTGCATCTCGGATGGTGCAAGCCGATAGGGTGCCTTGGCTACAGGAGCGGCTCCTGGAATTCGAATTTTCGTTGCAGAGGTAGTCCTGGCAGATCTTCGGGAAAAACATCAGGGAATTCCTTCACCACAGGAATGTCTTCGAGTTTTGGCTCCTCAGCCTTCTTATCCACAACGTGCGGAAAGCAACACATCCTTTCCTCAAACACTTCTGTGCCTTCATACAACTGATGATTCGCAGAGGCGCGTCTCGTTTTTCTCCATGTACGATGAGAGTTTCATCATTCGCCAGAGGGATGCGAAAGATTTTCTCGTGACAAACAACTTCAGCTTTGTTCTTGGAAAACCAGTCCATTCCGACCACTACGTCGAAGCTACCCAATTGGATAGGTAAGAGGTCGATGCTAAATCTTCGCTCACCAAGTTCTAATGTGCAACCTCTAACAACTTCGCCCGATTCAACAAGTTTACCATTGGCTAGTTCTATGGAATAAGGAATATCTAATCTACTAGATTTTATTCCAAGCATACGTTTAAATTACACAGACATGAAGCTATAATCGGCACCAATATCAAATAGTATGGATGCAAAGTGATTGTTAATGAGAAACGTACCGGTGACCACATTAGGGTCCTCGCGTGCGTTCCTTGTGACGGGTGGTCCATAGGACAACCCTTAATAATGTTAAAAGACGAGTTTATCCTTCACTTAATCGCGTAATTATCTTGAATTAGATAACTGCAGTTGCTTATGTTTCAGGTATGCTTTGGGAGCTAAAAGAGGAGAAAACGCAGCTTTGGCCGGTTTGGAGTTGAACGGGTCGTGCGTGAAAGAAATGAAGAAACAAAACATAACATTCAGGGTGCCACCGTAAATTACGGTGGCCACCGTAATTTACGGTGGCCCTGAAATGTGACTTGTCCTCCATCATAACACAGGCTTCCCACACCGTAACACTTTGATGTCCACCGTAAGTTACGGTGGAGGTTGCGACAGAAATCGTAACTGCTTCATTTAATCAGTTTTTGGGGTGTCTTTTCACTTATCTAATCATTAGACAGTTTCTTAGCAACTAGGGGTGATTTTGGCTGTTCTTGCTTGGTTCCAAACATTTTCTAAACGATTAGTTTGTGTTTTCGATTCGTATGAACATTAAACTTATTGCTATGATGACTTACCAAGCTATGTGTGGCTAAACTTATGGTGATCATCCTGAATTGAAGGTTTGTCTATGACTTTTGTGTTTGGATTCGTATTTCTAGAATAATAGACTTGCAATGTTTGTTTGTTTATTATGGTGTGTGAATGTTTGTTTGTAATTTGTTGATTGATGTTATAATCATATTCTAAACCGTACGTTCTTGGTGTCGTTGACAATCGAGATATCACGGGAGGGATTAGGGTTGGATATTAATCAATTGGTTATCGGGTAACAACCTCGCGTTTTCATAATCCGAGTACTTAGTTCCCTTTTATCACAACAAACAATCATACATGAATCATGTCTATGTGATTCTTTCTAGTGAAATTAAACACAATTGTCAAAAGCAAACCAGAAGTTTAGGATGATCGCTTTCTCCTAATCTGTTTTACAACCAACCTTTGATTTGAAGTTATTTAGTTAATTTAGTTTTAAAATCCAACAATCCAAATTATTGATCTTTACTTTCTGCAAATTAGGTTAATTTTAGTTAAATTGCAAAGCTATAAAATCAACACATTTTCCACATACTCCCTGAGTTCGATACCCATTTACCACTATCTATAGTTGTTATTTGGATTAAATTTGCGTGTAATACGACAACACGTCAAATTTTGGTGCTGTTGCCGGGGAGTAGTGCGCAACGTGTGTCAGTTTGTTAGTTTTGCTTTGTTATTTTCGGGTTTACACTGGTGTGTTTAGTGTGCAGGTTCTACAGGTGCATGCATACTAGAGGCTCTCACAAAGCGTCACCATTGTCATTGGATCCGGAGATCGAAAGAACATTAAGGCAAAACAGAGTTTTTGTAAGAGAAAACAGAATCATTGGTTCACCCACATCACCCATCACACCACGAAACATCATGCAAGAATCTCAATTACCACCCACAACGGGTCAAACGACCTCATCATTTATACCTACTTCCACACACCCATCACCAAACACAACCATACCTAATACCACTACAATTCCTACTCCACCTCATGACACTACACCAACCAACACAACACAACCGATTACTACTCAAGTCGAACCCAGTCTTACCTTTAGCCCATCTACTACGATTCCACCACTCACTCATTTCTTCCCAGTTTCAGGGCAATCATCCTCAACTTATACAGTACCACAAGGTTCAACTGTTGTCCATACTACCTCTACATTTAGACCATCAAACCAGTCGGGGTTTCAATACTCGACCATTCCATTTGGGCAAACTTCGGGTATAGGGGGAGATGGATATGAAGAAGGATACGAAGATTTTGAGGGCTATGATGAAGACGGGTATGCTTATGGGGGTTATGGTGATCAAGGAGAGTTCGGTTATGTGCAAAGCCAATCTCAAGGGATGGCAAGTGTAGGTGGAATGCCACAACAACAACAACTCATACCACAACACATTAGGCCAAGGCCACAAGGCCACCAATGCAACGCCCTATACCATTGCAACAAGTTCCACCACAACATGTACAACCACAATTCCAAAGGCCAATACAACACCAACCGATGCCACAACAGCAATTTCAACAACCATTCGCACCACAAGGGCATATACCAAGTCCAATGGGTCCTGTTCAACCAAGGGTTAGGTTGGGGGTGCCAAGAAGGCATTTTAGAGAAAATGCGAGAGGAATTGAAGCGCATTTTAGACCGATAATCACTCAAAATCCCTCACCGGTGGTTATTCCTCACAATGATCAAGGGAGGACCTTTGAAGTGAGAACAAATTCTTTGCAAAGTTTACCGAAATATAAAGGTCTAGCAACAGAGGAACCGTATTTCCATTTGGAGGCCTATGACTCAATTTGCAATACTCTTGGGAGTCAAGGTTTTTCGGCTGATGATGTCAAGTTAGTCCTGTTTCAATTTTCTTTGGAGGACAAGGCAAAGAAGTGGTTCTACACTTTGCCTTCAGCATCTATTTACACTTGGGCGGAAATGCAACAAATATTCCTAGATGAATTTTATACCGCTCAAAAGACCAACGATGCTAGGAAGGGTTTGAGGAGTTTTCAACAACAACATGGTAAAATGTTCCATGAGGCATTTGAACGTTTCAACATGATGATCAAAAATTGCCCTCATCATGGAATTGAACTTTGGGAGTTGATGAATGCCTTCCACGAGGGGTTGAGTGCCGAAGATGCTCGTGATTTAATGTCTATTACCGGTGGGACTTTTGGTACAAATTACGAGAATGATGATTGGGAGTTTTTGGAGAACATGGCAATTACATCAAAAAGAAAAGCTCAAGCATCGAGGAGAGCACGACCGGCCATTGCCCGACCTCAAGTGCACACAATAGATGATGGTAGTGTTCAAACCACTAACCAAATTTATGATGTTTGTGCCTTGTGTAATGAAATAGGTCATGCGGCTGAAAATTGCCAAGGAATGGTGGAAGGGCAATATGAAGAAGTTCATGCGGTTCAAGGTTAAGGAGGGGGTGGTAGAAATTACAACAACATGAATTCTAATACATACCACCCCGGGTTAAGGAACCACCCAAATTTTTGTTATGGGAACCCTTCAAATCAAGCTAACCCGAATTTTCAAGGTAGCCAAGGTAACTTTGGTTCGCGCCAACCTTACAACAATCAAAGTGGATATCGAGGTGGGAACAACCAAGGGTATCAAAAGCAATATCAAACGGGTCAAGAACAAGGGGGGTCTTCGGGTGGAAATGAGATGATGGAAATGCTTAAAAGCATGCAAGCGGAGATGCAAAAACGGAACCAACTCGATGAAGTTCTAATGTAAAAGGATGAGGTTCGTGACAAAAGCATCCAATCACTAACAACCCAAATGGGTCAATTGGCAACCGATGTGGCAGAGTTGAAGAAAAACAAGGGTCAACTTCCTAGCGACACTAAGGTAAATCCATCACACGGTTCATCACGAGGTAATGTTAATGTTCATCATGTTAGTGTTTTAAGAAGTGGAAAAGAATTTAAAGCCAATTTGTCACCCGAATTGGTTGAGGGGGTAGTTGAGCACATCACGGGTAATGATAGTGATGATGAAGTTTCACCGGTTAAACCTAAAGAGACAAATGTTAACAAACCAGGGTTGGGTGAAAATGAAAAGAATGAAAAAGTTGAGGGTGAACCGAGTCAAGTCCCGTTTCCATCGGCCTTACTTGATCCGGGTAGAAAAAAATTTATTGCACCAAGATGTCCCCAAAAAGAAGAGTTGTGGGACATGTTTAAACAAGTTAAAATTAACCTTCCACTCCTTGATGCAATAAAACAAGTACCCGCTTATGCAAAATTTCTAAAAGAATTGTGTACACAAAAGAGGCAACAAAAGAAGAAAATGCCTAAGCGGGTGGACATAACCAGGCAAGTAAGTGCAGTCTTAAATGGGGAGCTTCCTCCTAAGCTCCAAGATCCGGGCACGCCATTGATTAATATACAAGTTGGTAATTTTCAAATGGCTAAGGCGTTGCTAGATCTTGGAGCCGGAGTTAGTATTTTACCGGGGGGCTTATACGACCAATATGATTTTGGTCCGTTAGCTAGGGTGGAGACAATGGTTGTTTTGGCTGATTTGTCTCATAAGCTACCTCGAGGGATGGTTCAAAATGTAATTGTTAAAATTGATGAATTTTATTACCCGGTTGACTTTCTAGTCTTGGACTACTCATCCGCGGACCCAAAGCAACAACAAAACGTAATTTTGGGTCGGCCATTTTTGAGCACCGCGCATGCAATAATCGATTGTAGATTTGGTACAGCCGGTATGACTTTTGGGAACCGAAAAATGCGTTTGAATGTTTTTACTAACAATTCTAATGCTAATGGTGTTGATGAGTGTTTCATGGCAGATTTAGTTGATGGATGCAACTCACATGAGTATGAGGAGGATGGTTTGGATGTTTGCTTGTGTGATTTTTCTGAACAGGTACATGCTTATGTACTCCGGGTTGAAGAGGAAAAACAGGATGCCATGGCTTTGAAGGAAGGTCGACCACCATGGACTCATCAATTTGAAGGTTTACCGGCGGAGATAAATTCGGGTACTAAACCATCGTTAGAGGAACCGCCAAAGTTGGAACTTAAAGACTTGCCGAGCCACTTGAAATATGTGTTTTAGGGGATAATGACACTTTACCGGTCATTATTGCCTCTAATTTAGAGTTGGCACAAGAGCAAGCGTTGTTGGAAGTCTTGAAAGAAAACAAGGGAGCTATCGGATGGACGATTGCCGATCTCAAAGGAATTAGTCCATCAATTGTCATGCACAAAATCATTACCACCGAAGACGCCAAGCCAACACGAGAAGCTCAAAGGCGATTGAATCCGAACCTAAGGGAGGTAGTAAAAAAAGAGGTAATCAAATGGTTGGATGCGGGAATCATCTATCCGATTTCGGATAGTGCTTGGGTGAGTCCCAGCCAAGTTGTGCCTAAGAAGGCCGGCATTCAAGTAGTCAAAGATGAAAATGGTGAACAAATAGCCACCCGACCGGTCACCGGGTGGCGTGTATGTATTGACTACCGAAAGTTGAATGCCGCCACTTCTAAGGACCATTTCCCGTTTCCCTTTATTGACCAAATCATTGAAAAATTATCGGGTCAAAAATATTACTGCTTTTTGGACGGGTATTCGGGTTACAATCAAATAGCAATACACCCGGATGACCAACACAAGACCACCTTCACTTGTCCATATGGTACCTTTGCCTTTCGGCGAATGCCATTTGGCTTGTGTAATGCACCGGCAACTTTCCAACGATGTATGATGAGTATTTTCTCGGACATGGTTGGAGAGTCGCTTGAAGTGTTTATGGATGACTTTTCCATTTTTGGCACTAGTTTTGAATCTTGTCTCAACGAATTACAAAAAGTTTTAAAAAGATGTGTTGAGAAAAATTTAGTGCTTAGTTGGGAGAAAAGTCATTTCATGGTGCAAGAGGGTATTGTGTTGGGTCACGTAATTTCGGAAAGGGGAATGGAGGTGGATAAGACAAAAATAAGGGTAATAGCATCTTTGCCACCTCCGAAAAATGTTAAGGGTGTAAGGTAATTTTTGGGACACGTAGAGTTCTATAGACGTTTCATAAAAGGTTTTAGTGTTATCACCAAACCTTTATGCAACTTTTTATTAAAAGATGTCCCATTTGATTTTACTAATGAGTGTATGTAAGCTTTCACTGTTTTGAAGGAACACTTGGTCAAAGCTCCTAATTTGCAACCACCGGATTGGTCAAAGTCGTTCGAGATAATGTGTGATGCAAGTGACACTACTATTGGTGCGGTTTTGGGTCAACGGGTTGATAAAAAGCCGGTGGTGATTTACTATGCAAGCAAAACTTTATCCGAAGCGCAACTCAATTACACCACAACCGAAAAGGAGTTATTAGCGGTGGTGTATGCTTTGGATAAGTTTCGTGCTTATATTTGGGGGAGCAAGGTGGTGGTTTATTCGGATCATAGTGCGGTCCGATATTTGATGGAGAAGAAGGATGCGAAGCCCCGTTTAATTCGGTGGGTGTTGTTATTACAAGAGTTCGATTTAGAGATCCGAGACAAAAAGGGAAGTGAGAACGTAGTGGTGGATCACCTGTCTCGGATTCCGGTGGAAGGGATCGACGATGATAGTGAAATAAATGAAACGTTTCCCAACGAGCAACTCTTAGCCGTTTCCACTTTTGTTGCACTGTGGTATGCTCATTACGTTAATTACTTAGCCACGGGTGCCATCCCAAGTCATTGGACCAAAAAGCGACGACAACAATTTATGGTCCAAGTGAAGCAATACATTTGGGATGAACCGGATCTTTTCAAGATTGGGCCGGATCAAGTGATTAGGAGGTGTGTGCCCGAAACGGAGGTAATGGAAATTTTGACCCATGCTCATTCGTCCGCATGTGGAGGTCATTTTAGTGGGCACAAAACAGGCTACCGGGTTCTCTCATGTGGGTTTTATTGGCCCACAATTTTCAAGGATGCATGTGAGTTCGCTAGAAACTGTGTAAATTGCCAAAAGATGGGAAGTATATCGAAGAGGGATGAGATGCCATTACAACCAATCTTGGTTGTAGAGATATTTGATGTATGGGGTATAGATTTTATGGGTCCCTTCCCGAATTCAAATGGTTTTCTATACATTTTGGTAGCGGTGGATTACGTCTCAAAGTGGATTGAAGCTATTGCAACACGCACAAACGACCATTCGATTGTTTGTAAATTTGTTCAATCCAACATCTTCTCTCGTTTTGGCATCCCGCGTGTTATTATAAGCGATGGTGGTTCGCATTTCAAAAACTTCAATTTTGGGAAATTGCTGAAGAGGTATAGCGTGAATCACCGGATTGCAACACCTTACCATCCGCAAACGAGTGGACAAGTTGAAGTGTCCAACCATCAAATCAAAGAAATTCTCATGAAGACGGTTAGAATGGATAGGAAGGATTGGTCGAGTAAGTTAGACGATGCATTGTGGGCATACCGAACGGCCTACAAGACTCCAATTGGCACAACGCCTTATCGGATGGTGTATGGAAAGGGTTGTCACTTGCCAATGTAGTTAGCGCATCGGGCACATTGGGCAATTAAGACGGTAAACGCGGATTATGACGAGGCGGGAAAGTTGAGAAAGTTGCAATTAAGAGAGATAGAAGAGATTCGAGATGAGGCGTATGAATGTGCATCGGCTTATAAAGACAAGCTCAAGAAAGTACACGATGCGAAATTGAGAAAGAAAACGTTTAAAGTGGGTCAAAAAGTTTGGTTGTACAACTTAAGACTTAAGATGTTTGCGGGCAAGCTTTAAAGTAAATGGATGGGCCCGTATGTTGTTCGGCGAGTTGGAAGGTTTGGTGACGTAGACATCCAAGACGAGCAAACGCTTAAAGAACAAACGGTGAACGATCACCGGTTGAAACCATACTTGGAGGGGCACAACATAAACAACTTGGAGCTTGACAAAGTGGGCTACATTTTACGCCTGGTCGATGAGGAACAACCGTGAGAGGCCCAGGTTTGGTAGTGTAAATAGTAGCATTTCATTTTGTTTTGTTTTGTATAGTTTGCATAATTACCGTACTCGCTTGAATCTTGTGTTTGAAACAAGTGTGGGGACATTCGGGTCACGAATTGCTCTAACATTGTGTTGAGGACAACACGGGATTTTCGAGGAGGTAGGGTAATTTTTACATGTTGTTGAAAAATTTTAAAAACACAAAAAAAATTGAAAAAACTTGAAAAATATAAAAAATGACACTTAAAATGACACTTTTCAGCGAACCAGACTTGCCCAGATGCCACCTTAATTTACGGTGGCACCGTAATTTACGGTGGCACCGTAATTTACGGTGGTCATTAAATTTTTTTTGCCTTTACGGTATTTTGCTACTGAGTTACGGTGAGTTTTTTTGGCCAGTTACCGTAATTTACGGTCCACACCGTAATTTACGGTGGACCTGGCGACAGTAAGGGGCGATCCGGTTTCTGCATTACATAAAAAAAATATATATAATAAACAACATCAGATCACGTGAACAAGCCCCATCCACACGATTCCCCTTCATCTTTCTCATCCATTCCTTCTCTTCTATCACTTTCATCTAAACCCCACAAGAATCACCAACCTTCTTCAACCTTCAATCACTCCTAACTTTCTCAATTCTTAACCAAATCACGTGAAATCTAGGTCTAACTTGATTAATTTTTCACGTACTTTTTGATTTTGAGAAGAGATTGGTGAAAAAAAAAACGAAGTTTTCGGGTTCGAATTCCAAACCCTAGGTCCACAAATTTTAGGGGTTTTTGAAGTTTTTGTTTCACAAGCGTGTTAGCATCTTCACACCAAGCTATGAAAGCTTATTTGTTATATTTTGATGATACACTGTGAAAAGTAAGGTTATTTAGGTTATTTGTTCATACCCACTTGCTTGTTCATAGTTTTGACTTGTTACTTGTTACTTGAACATGGTTATGGTTTGTAGATGTAGGATTGATAGTAAAGTAGTGAACTTTTGGGAATCTCTACATTGTAGAGACACCATGCCCAATTTTTTAAAAATTTATAAACTCTTGGTTCATTAACATCTACAACCATAGTAACAAGCAAGTGTGGGGATATTTTGGAGAAAAGAGTCCAATTTTGTTTTATTTGGTTGTGTTGCTTGCCTTAATGTGTGTAGGAAAATGGTTAGGACAAAGGAAAAAGCCGGAGCAAGTTCGTCTTCTTCGTCTAAAGATAAGGGCAAGCGGCCGGAACAACAACCGAAAAAGAGGCAATACTTGGGTCGAGTTGATGAAAGTGAAAGTGAGGAAGAAATGGAGTTGGACCCGGCGGAAAAGCCAAAATGGGAGTCGGGTCCACTTGATGACCAACCAGAGGAGTGGCAACCGACACTCTACCACGATAGTATGAATAGATTGAAAAACAAGGCTGCCGCATTTATTTGCGAGAGAGAAGTTAATGAGGTTCAATTTAGCCCGTTTGGTGTGTTTGCTAAATTCCGCGCTCTAGGATGGGAGGCGACGCTTAATTGCTATGATAAGGATAAAAACAACTTGTTCATAACCGAAATACAAGAATGGATGGCAACTCTCAAGTGCAACACATATGAAAAGCCATCACAAATGAAGCTAACGGGTATAGTGAATGGGATTCCGGTAGAGATGTCTTTTACCACATTGAAGAAATTGGGAAAGTACGACAGTCTATCGACTGGTGATTACATGATACCTACTCTTGATGATCTTCTGGTAAAACCAGAGAAGCATCCTCGTTGGAATCATATGTTGGCGGCGTTATTTTTGCCCGGTACTTACAGTGGTATTTTATACCGGAGGAACTTAAAAATAGAAGCGAAATTGTTGCTAGCAATCTGTATTCTCAATGTCATTCCGCGAAGGGGGGACAAGGAGCAAGTGAGGTACCCGGAAGTACCCGTCCTCTATTCGCTACTTCATGGGTCTCCGCATT
>JARYGA010047402.1:0-30612 GCA_030545235.1 Helianthus tuberosus
AGATATAATCGCAGAAATGCATGAACTTGTGGTTTTTTCCAAAATAGGTAGTATCCTTCCATTATTTTTAGTGGATCTTTGTATAGATCAACTTCGTTTCTTGAAAGTCTCGTTTTTAAAGAAGTTACATCTTTACAACTTCCTGTCAATATTTACAAAAATAGTTATTTTGTCAAAACTTTGTGTTACACAAGTGTTTACACACTCGTGTGTTTGCTAAAATCATTCTTTTTCATGTAAGATCCGGCTTTAGAAAATATGATTTCTTGGACACTTGGTCCTTTGAAAGTACCGCTTGTAGATCCGTAGATCTACTAGTTTTAAACACTATTTCGTAAGAAAAATCATTTTTACACAAGTTCAAGTTTGATGTGTGGTAGAGTTTCATCACCTAACCCTTGTTACACTTAAACAAGCTTTATTTCATAATCCATGATCATGACCAATCCGGGTTAAACGATGATCCGAGCTACCACAACATAGATCGGGCCTAAATAACCACACAAATCAAATACTACAAGATTTACACAACATTCTAGCTTTTAAACACCATTACTAGCATTTTTAGTAGACTTTTATGTATCAACTTGTATGTTTACGAGTTTTAGCCGTTACATAACATTTTAACCACTTCAAAATAGTTCGAGAGTGTGATTCAAGCAACTTACTACTAGCTCGAGGCTAGGGAAGAATCTAGACGCAAAATGAGTGGATAAAAGCAATAGAGTGAGGTCCTTCGCGTTCCGAATGCACCAAGACTCCTTATACGTGATCCTTAATGCTTGTGTAAACTTGGAATGTGAAGATCAAAATCGAAAATATGATGGGTGTTGAAGGGGGGGGGGGGGGGTTCGGCCGTGAGCTTTCTAGAGAGAGAGAGGGAGTGTTGTTGTGAGTTGTGTAGTGAATGATCATGTGTGCAAGAGTTAGAACTTATAGGCAAAGTTAAGGTCATGGTCCATTGGATTTTATGCTACTTAGATATTAAACAAGATGATTAAAATAATCATAAGGGTACAAAGGGTGTCCCCCCTCTTGGGGACGGTTTGGTTAAGGAGGGGGGGGGGGTAGCTAGTTCAAATCCAACCAAAATAGTTAGTGTAAAGTTAGGTTAATCTAGTTAGTTAAGTGATTAACCCGGTTACTAGTGTGTTGTGCTTTACTGTGGGTGTTAGGGTATTCAGGGACCCTAACTGGCTCAGAAAAAGAACAACTATGTTAATGACAATATTTTTATGTTCCGGGTAAAGTCCGGTTGTTCGGTTACTGTAACACCTCGAAAATTCACGTCCTATAATTTGTTGACACGTGTCATAAAGTCTGAACGTGTGAAAGAATGTTATAAAAGGACTAAAGTTGACAAACATGGAAAGTATGTGATTTTACGGGTTCTGAATGTCAACAGTGAATAAATATACGTCATAATAACCCTACATGATGTTTATAACATCAAACGAATAAATCATGGATCATACGAAGCTAAAAGTGAGAGATTACAAACTACAAGGGTTAAAAGTGTCAACATGTTTAAATTATACCTCTAAGTGACCTTTTGACAAACCCGAAGCTTTGTAACGGTTAATTATGCTCACTAGAATACACGATTAAAATTTCATAAAGTTTCGTCAACGTATGAGAAAGTTGTGACCAAAGTCGTGTGCAAGGGGTTAAAGCGTCAACGTTGAAAGTTAGGCCTTTTCGGGTAACAATAAAGTTACCCGGGGACTTAACGAAGGGGGTATATATTTTAAAGCCCTTATAGATCAAGGTTGAAGGATCATAATGCAAGAAAATGCAAGAAACAAAAGTCTTTTCGACGTTTGAAGAGCCAAGGACTGAAAATGCAAATATCAAAAAAGTTGTTTGGCTGACCCCACAGGGGCTCGCGTAGCGCGAGCCTAAAGGCTCTAGCAGTGGCGCTACGCCACTGCCATATCTGGGCAGAAAACGAATTTTTCGAATAGGGGCCTGCTAGGTGAGTTTGTGAGCAACTTTTAATCGATTTTTCACATCCCTTGGCCCCTAAAACAACCCCTAGAACACTAGGACACATGTTGGGATGTTGTGGTAAGTGCTAGACTTTATTGTCAACACCTTATGGTGATTGAATTCACTATAAATAGAGTCTTGAGTTGCAACAATTCCTCACACCTTCATCTGCATAATTTGATCATTCCTGGAGCTCTCAAGCAGGTCCATCTGATCTTATCTCGTGCATAGGACTCTTATTAAGAGCCCCAGTAGAAGTACTTGTGCTTGCTGATTAAGATATACGGCTGAGTGTAAGTTGCATTGCTAGCTCAGGTAAATACTTTTAACTTATTTTCCCTTATACGGGCTTGGGATACGGTATTATAAAAATACCGCTTGGTCGGGTGTAGAAACCTTTTAATCGGAGATGATTAAATTGCATAATCCCGTTTTAATCTGTATTGATTGATAACAAATAACATTGGGGGTTAATGACCGTGTCCTGGATATCCTTGGCTCATTTTAAAAAGTGAATGGCCACGACGTAAGCACAAGGTGTAGGCAAAACACCTCCTGTTGCATATGTATAACGTATACTCACTCGTAAGGGTATCTTCTTGTGAGATTATATTTGTGGTGTGTCGATTAATCTTGTCCGGCTTGTATTGTATAATCACCGGCCCTAAATGTTGGACAACCATGTAAATCGGATACAAGATTTTTATTAACAAAATTATCCCAAGTATAAAAGATTAATTTTGCCTCTGTGCATTTTAATCAATGTGTCAAGATATTTTGTGCCGTTTGCACTCGAATCACTTTTCAAACTCTTTTTCCAAAATGAGTCAGTTAATTGTATTTACCAGTGTAAACTGACGTATTTTCCAAAAAGGTTAAGTGACAGGTACTATGCGTAATTGGCTGGGAGCTCAGGGCGTCACTAGGGAATCTTGCAAGTTCTAGATGCCTAAAGTCTGTTGAACAGTTTTCTTTTATTGATCCGCCTGTGGATCCTTTACCTTCCGTTGTAATACTTTGACATTACTTATATTCGGAATGTAATATATTTATCTTTTGCTTCCGCTGTGCATTATTATATTGTGTTGTTTGACCATGATGTTGCCAACCACGTCACGATACTCCCCCACCGGGCCCACCGGTGACACGTGGAAAATCGGGGTGTGACAGGTTGGTATCAGAGCCAACATTGAGTGAATTAAACACTAGCTTTTTGTGTTTAATCTCAATGACACAATTGCACATTCCTAAATCTTCTGAGTCTAGACTTAACATAGGAATACTTTCAATCCTAATCTGGGAATCTTTTCTTCCAAAAATTTTTATATATATTGGATACGTCGCCAAGCGAAGAAGCCGTAATAGGAGTTCTCCACACCCGGAGCCTTGAGATGCTGAGCTTCGTACCGCGGCCAGGATGAAACGTGCAACCAAGGAGAAAGCATACAGACATAAAATGAAGAAGAAACTCCTTTTGCTACAGATCGTTTCTTTGATAGTCCTTATAAGGACATATTTATCTTTCAGTCCCTTCGAGGACACATTATCCCTTCAAAGACCCGCTTAGGGCAACTTTGTACTTTTATTTTCATATAATGGATTGATTAAATTAAGTTTTCATTCTGAACATGAAATATGAAATGAATGGAAAATAACATCCCTTAGAAGGGAAGTGCCTACGGGCTATAATTAACGTCCTCTGAGACTAAAGACGGTGGTAGCCTACAGCTCCCTGTCAAGAAAAGGTAATGAACTTTGATTCACACCTAAATGCCTCGATCCCAGACGATCATGGCTTATAAATTAAACTTGTCCACGTGACTAAGCCTTTTGTGCTATTACTAAATGCCTCGATCCCAGACGATCATGGCTTATAAATTAAACTTGTCCACGTGACTAAGCCTTTTGTGCTATTACTAAATGCCTCGATCCCAGACGATCATGGCTTATAAATTAAACTTGTCCACGTGACTAAGCCTTTTGTGCTATTACTAAATGCCTCGATCCCAGACGATCATGGCTTATAAATTAAACTTGTCCACGTGACTAAGCCTTTTGTGCTATTTCTAAATGCCTCGATCCCAAACGATCATGGCTTATAAATTAAACTTGTCCACGTGACTAGGCCTTTTGTGCCATTACTAATTCATAAATTGCCCTGATTCTCTGAAATCTTGGCTTATAAATTAAACTTGTCCACGTGACTAGGCCTTTTGTGCCATTACTAATTCATAAATTGCCCTGATTCTCTGAAATCTTGGCTTATAAATTAAACTTGTCTACGCGACTAGGCCATTTGTGCTATTATTAAATTATAAATAAGGATTTATGATAAAAATCCTGAATAAAATAAATATCCTTACTTTCCTGCCAGTATGCATTTTAAAGATAATCTTAAAGGTGAAACCTAGCCTACGCGGCCAAGATGGTGAAACCTACTCAAGAGATTCAAATCCTTGTTAACACCTAAGAACGTGTTAGCACTCTTGACAAAAGTGACTCGAGAAAATCACAACAGTCATCCTTATATTAGATTCTTCCAATTTTCTTACCTAGCCTAGTGATTTAGAAATCATGGCTTGTGTCATCCTATAAGATGATCACATTATAAACATCCAGTAGTGATGAAGTGCCTACGGGCTAAACTTGTTGTCCGATAAGACGACGACAGTGGTGGTCTTTGACCTCCTGTCTAAAAATGTTGGATCAGGTCCAAGCATAATAGTCGGTAGGACCCATACGACCTCGACTAATAGCATCTAAGAAGATGATCATATTATAACCATCCCTCAGAAGGGAAATTCCCACGGGCTATATCTATTGTCCTAAAAGACAAAAGACAGTTGAAGTCTACAACTCCCTGTCAAAAGAAGGTAATGAACTTGATTCAGACCTTAATACCTCGATTCTCTAAAATCATGGCTTATAAAATTTAGGACTGTCCTTGTGACTAGGCCTTATGCACCACTTTAATATCCTTAATGTTTTATAACTAGGATAAATTATAATGGAAAATATTAATTAAATATAACTAACAAGTTAACCAATATGGTTTATATTACCATGGTTGATAAATCGTCAAAGATGATGATTCCATAATAATCTCTGAATAAATCATTGTTAATATTTATGTAGCAATCAAGCTACATGGCTGGATTAGATGAAGTTAACAGTCACTTGAAGGAGAGCAATGATACTACCAGGATTAATGTAACTGGAGCAGAATTGCAGGCAATAATAGATTATGCTATTACTCGAGCTCTTGATCGACAATATGATGAATCAAATGATACCCACTTTGAGACTCTAACTGTGGCTCATAGTAAGCCCCCTCTTAAAACACATGAGTCAAAGGAGGACGATGTTCATGACTTGTCAAATCAAAGGAGTATTCCGTCTAGACAAGTTATATTTCATCAAGAGGCACCAGTTAAGACCTGTTCATATAAATATTTTGTCTCCTGCAAGCCCAGAGACTTTACAGGAGAAAAAGGAGCCATCGATTGCATGACATGGCTCGATGAGATGGACGCTGTTGTTGACGTCAACGGTTGTGCGCAGCAAGATGTTGTGAAATTTGTTTCACAATCATTCAAAGGAGAAGCGTTGGCATGGTGGAGATCATTGCTCCAAGCCACGGGAAAGGTTCTACTCTACAACTTATCTTGGGAGCAATTTGTTGCATTAGTCAAGGAAAACTATTGCCCCCAGCATGAAGTAGAAAAGATAGAATCAGACTTCTTGACTCTGGTCATGGAGAATTTGGATTGTCAGGCATATGTGACAAGTTTCAACACTATGTCCCGCCTAGTTCCTTATTTAGTCACCCCTGAACCTAAACGCATAGCGCGTTTCATTGGAGGCCTAGCACCAGAGATAAAAGGGAATGTTAAAGCATCTAGGCCAACCACATATAGGTCCGCGGTGGACTTATCCTTATCTCTCACCTTAGACGCAATCATAATTAAGTCTGTTAAGGCTTCTGGCGAGAGAAGAAGTGAAGGAGAGGAGGAAAACTCTCATCAAACTAACAAGAAGAAGAAGGGAAGCTCGGAGCGCGGGAAGAATTCCGAGTTTAGGAAGAACTCGAGTCAATCTGATAACAGACCCAAATGCAATAACTGCAAAAAACAGCATTTTGGAAAATGTACAATAGACCCACGCGCTAAATTGTGTGGAATTTGCAAGACCAAGGGTCACAAAACCTTAGATTGCAAGGGGTTAAAGAACGCCACATGCTACAATTGTAACGAGGGAGGGCACATCAAAACCAACTGCCCAAAGCTTATAAAGAAGCCTGGAGAGGCCAGGAAAACAAACGCATGAGTCTTCCGAATGAACGCCAGGAAGGATACCTATATAGCAGGTACTTTTCCTTATCAAGCAGTTATGCAGAAATTTATTTGATGATGACACATGTGATTCAATAATGAACGATCACTGTTGAGAACTGTTGTCTCCGTCTTAGTAGGACTTCGGTCATTTTATACGAAGTAGAAATTGGCCGATGATACTTTAGAAAATGCCCCAACAAACCTTAGATGGATATTTTATATCTAATAGGAATCACTCTTTTCTGATATTCCTATGGCAAGCTTTCAAGCTACCTAAATTCTTTAATATAATAAAGACAGATGTGACGTTTTGATCCTCTGTCAGAAAAGTGATGGACTAGGTCCAAATCTTTAATGCCATTGATGGTCTTTTGCGACCTAGGCTAAGTAATATTAATATATTTTAAATAACGTTCATTAAGGATGTTAGTGCTATAATAGCCGGTATAGGTTATTGACACCATGGTCAGTATATATTAAGGCCATCAGAACGAAAAATAGCAGTTGTTGGATTTCAACTAAGAAATTGTTTTATTGGTATTAGGAACCAATATCGAGTATGGCAAACTCGGATAAGACAACAGTCAATCGCGCCATTGATGACGCGACGCATGCTAATGATGCTGAAATTGTAAACCTTAGAATTTCCAAAGATGTTCTTCAAACTATGATAGACGCAGCCGTTGGAAAAGCTGTGAAGAGAGCTGTGAAAAAGTTAAAGGAGCCCCATGCTGCTCGGTCCAAATTTTATCTAGGGCCACATTTCCTCAATCGTAAGAAGGATCTCGTTCATGCCTCTGATGCAAAGGATGAACTAAAAAGGAAAAGGGAGGTAGATAACTCCCAGAGTTCTAAGAAAAAGAACAAACAAAAGTCCGACCAGAAACCAGTATGTGAGACCTGCAAGAAGCGCCATTATGAGAAATGCAGGTTCGAACCAAAATCCAAATCGCAGCCCAGGGCTTGTGGGATCTGCAAGTCTAAGGTACATAAAACGTTGGACTGTAAGGACATGAAGAATGCAGTCTGTTTCGGCTGTAATGAGAAAGGCCACATCAAGACTACGTGCCATAAATATGTCAAAGGAAATGCGGCGGAGGAAGTAAAGCCTAAAATTGAAAGCGCCTAAAATGCCTGAGCTAGTCCATAAATAATGGCATCAGGTACATTCCTTGGCATTTTATCAGTAATTTAAATACTAAGAGTTTTATTTTGGTTCGGATACCAGTAAATTCTTCATAAACTATAAGTATAACAAGTTAAATATTAAACAAAAAAAAATGGTGGAATTGGCCGTCCCCGGAATCGAACCCGGGTCTAGGCCGCACCCTTTCGCGCGCCTAGCCAACTGAGCTAGGTGCCTAGTTTGTGAAACTTCCATTATTGATTTAATATAAGCACTTGTACAATAAACTTCCTTATCATTTATCAATGATAATTTCTGCTAAATGCCCTGTTTTTAATACAGGCAATAATAAATCTTCATGAACCATAAACTTAGCAAAATTTTTATTATACCCACAAAGTATAATTACCAAGGAAACCTTAGTAACCGATTCTTCTCGTATCGGCAAGGAATCCTTCTGAAAATCTAAGAGCACTCTTTCTTCGCATAGAGTACGACAACATATGTTTTTTTAATTATTTTTCTTTTCTCATTGTTTTCTATCGCCTGCGAATGCCAAACTATGTTTGATAAAAGTGTCATATGAGGATTGGCGTATCCTAGTGTGTCCCATAGATTATTTCCATGTCTGATCAGCATGGAGGTTTAATACATGGAACCCCTAAGATATCCCAATGATCATATTGTACTAAAGTCGACTAGTAGTATTCAAGGGAGATATCCAAAAATGGAAAAAAAAATTTCCAAGTAAATGTTCCCGATTAATGAATTCGAGGACTTATAACATAAAGGTGTCACTCATTTGGCACGGACAATGATGGATGAACTGGAGCCTGAGATATGGAAAATCTCTGTAGCCTCCTTGTATCTTAATTATCTTTTCAAAGGTTGTCCCTGCTTACCTCCTGGAAGGCAGGTAGAATTACGAATTGTAGCCCGCCGTGGGCTGGAGTATTGTGAAAACTCCATATTGTTTATGGAATAAACGAAACCTTGAGTAAGTAGGTGTTAAGACATATGTTCATATATCCTAACTCGATATTCCGAGAGTTTGATATTGTTAGATAAGAAAGACGGTTCATTTTGCTTATGCATACATTACCGCAATCCTAATTAGGCAACGATTAAGAATTTGCCATCAGCTAACCAGGATCGTCGAATTGTTCGACTAACGACAAGGATTAGCTATTCCTTAATATTAGTTAAGTACTGGTTGGAATAACCATCTCACCTTAAGATAAACTTCTCTATAATATTTGATATATAAGTATCAAGGCTACTCCCTTGAAAACCTTGTATAGATGGGATGATAAACGTTCATTGATAGGACAATAGTTTGGTAAGTCCAAACATTAAGATCTGAAAATTTCATTATAGACAATCAATAAGATCACGCAAATTCATAATCATCAGTAAGATGCCAGTATTCGGCAGAAAATTAAGGATTATGAAAATAGCAAACCTCCTAAATTCTTATTAAAGAATAAGATTCAACAATAGATATCACCCTGGAAAGGAGTGATGCGGGTTGGTAAGAAAGGCAAGCTAAGCCCGAGATACATAGGGCCTTTCGAGGCTATCGAACGTGTCGGTTCAGTTGCCTATAAGCTAAACTTACCTGAAGAGCTCAGTGGAATTCACAATGTGTTCCACATCTGCAATCTGAAGAAGTGTTTCGCTGATGAATCACTGGTTATACCACATACGGATGTGCATAAAGATGAGAGCTTAAAATTTGAGGAAGAACCTTTGTCGATTGAAGATCAATAGGTAAAGAAGCTTCGGAAGAAGCATGTACCTATTGTAAAGGTCAAATGGGATGCCCATAAAGGTCCCGAATTCACGTGGGAGGTTGAATCCACGATGAAAGAAAAGTACCCTTACTTATTTTAGTAAATCTCGGGTCGAGATTTATTTTAAGGGGGTGAGGATGTAACACCTCGAAAATTCACGTCCTATAATTTGTTGACACGTGTCATAAAGTCTGAACGTGTGAAAGAATGTTATAAAAGGACTAAAGTTGACAAACATGGAAAGTATGTGATTTTACGGGTTCTGAATGTCAACAGTGAATAAATATACGTCATAATAACCCTACATGATGTTTATAACATCAAACGAATAAATCATGGATCATACGAAGCTAAAAGTGAGAGATTACAAACTACAAGGGTTAAAAGTGTCAACATGTTTAATTTATACCTCTAAGTGACCTTTTGACAAACCCGAAGCTTTGTAACGGTTAATTATGCTCACTAGAATACACGATTAAAATTTCATAAAGTTTCGTCAACGTATGAGAAAGTTGTGACCAAATTCGTGTGCAAGGGGTTAAAGCGTCAACGTTGAAAGTTAGGCCTTTTCGGGTAACAATAAAGTTACCCGGGGACTTAACGAAGGGGGTATATATTTTAAAGCCCTTATAGATCAAGGTTGAAGGATCATAATGCAAGAAAATGCAAGAAACAAAAGTCTTTTCGACGTTTGAAGAGCCAAGGACTGAAAATGCAAATATCAAAAAGTTGTTTGGCTGACCCCATAGGGGCTCGCGTAGCGCGAGCCTAAAGGCTCTAGCAGTGGCGCTACGCCACTGCCATATCTGGGCAGAAAACGAATTTTTCGAATAGGGGCCTGCTAGGTGAGTTTGTGAGCAACTTTTAATCGATTTTTCACATCCCTTGGCCCCTAAAACAACCCCTAGAACACTAGGACACATGTTGGGATGTTGTGGTAAGTGCTAGACTTTGTTGTCAACACCTTATGGTGATTGAATTCACTATAAATAGAGTCTTGAGTTGCAACAATTCCTCACACCTTCATCTGCATAATTTGATCATTCCTGGAGCTCTCAAGCAGGTCCATCTGATCTTATCTCGTGCATAGGACTCTTATGAAGAGCCCCAGTAGAAGTACTTGTGCTTGCTGATTAAGATATACGGCTGAGTGTAAGTTGCATTGCTAGCTCAGGTAAATACTTTTAACTTATTTTCCCTTATACGGGCTTGGGATACGGTATTATAAAAATACCGCTTGGTCGGGTGTAGAAACCTTTTAATCGGAGATGATTAAATTGCATAATCCCGTTTTAATCTGTATTGATTGATAACAAATAACATTGGGGGTTAATGACCGTGTCCTGGATATCCTTGGCTCATTTTAAAAAGTGAATGGCCACGACGTAAGCACAAGGTGTAGGCAAAACACCTCCTGTTGCATATGTATAACGTATACTCACTCGTAAGGGTATCTTCTTGTGAGATTATATTTGTGGTGTGTCGATTAATCTTGTTCGGCTTGTATTGTATAATCACCGGCCCTAAATGTTGGACAACCATGTAAATCGGATACAAGATTTTTATTAACAAAATTGTCCCAAGTATAAAAGATTAATTTTGCCTCTGTGCATTTTAATCAATGTGTCAAGATATTTTGTGCCGTTTGCACCCGAATCACTTTTCAAACTCTTTTTCCAAAATGAGTCAGTTAATTGTATTTACCAGTGTAAACTGACGTATTTTCCAAAAAGGTTAAGTGACAGGTACTATGCGTAATTGGCTGGGAGCTCAGGGCGTCACTAGGGAATCTTGCAAGTTCTAGATGCCTAAAGTCTGTTGAACAGTTTTCTTTTATTGATCCGCCTGTGGATCCTTTACCTTCCGTTGTAATACTTTGACATTACTTATATTCGGAATGTAATATATTTATCTTTTGTTTCCGCTGTGCATTATTATATTGTGTTGTTTGACCATGATGTTGCCAACCACGTCACGATACTCCCCCACCGGGCCCACCGGTGACATGTGGAAAATCGGGGTGTGACAGTTACATACCGATTCGTTAAAGTGCTAAATTGCACCTTTTAGTGTTTAATAAGTATCTTTTTATAACACTATCGATTCCCAACACTTAGGGAAATATTCTGGATAATAAAACGACATTTCTGCAAAATATTCATGTGTCTAAATGCTGAATTATTGCTGAATTATATAAATTCTGCACTTAAAGTGCGTTTCGGGTGCTTTTTAGTGCTTAATTTTGCTTTTGCAATGTATATATATTAAACCCTTGTATGTACTCTTGGGTTTTAATGCATTCTTGTTGTCGGACCTACACCTAGGCTCCAATTTTATTGTCTGACTGCTTTCTGCAGTTCTGTTGACACAGTGTGTCTTACCGGTGAGTTTACTAGTATTTTTGACGCAACGCTCTCGGTTATGCATAAAACAATATTTTGTAGTATACAACATGCATGAATTCACTTGTTTAGTATGTAATCAGACATGGCTGACAATTAAGCACATAATTGCAGTCATTAAGCAATAATTAAAGTGTACGGAAATTACCGGTTTGGGCCAGTTGTCACAGTCTCCCCCCGTTAAAAGAATTTCGTCCCGAAATTCAGGCTGAACTAACTCTCGCTGGAGTCTTCTTGAATAGGTGGGGATACTTTTTCTTGTACTGGTCTTCACGTTCCCATGTGTACTCGGGTCCGTGCTTAGAGTTCCAACGTACTTTGACAAGTTTTACGCTGCTCCTCCTGGTCTTGTTGACTTTCCAGTCGGTAACCTCAACGGGTTGTTCTGTAAATCGGAGGGCTTCATCAATATGCACTTCATCCATCGGGATGATCACGCTTTCTTGTGTTGGACTCTTCTTCAGGTTGGATACATGAAACGTATCATGTACTCCATTAAGTTCTTCCGGTAACTCCAACTTGTATGCCACGGTACCAATTCTCTTCAATATTCTGAATGGTCCGATATATCGTGGATTCAGCTTTCCACGCTTTCCAAATCTGACTACGCCCTTCCATGGTGAGACTTTTAACAACACTTTGTCTCCCACCTTGAATTCTACTGATTTTCTTTTCGGATCAGCGTAGCTCTTTTGTCGATCTTGAGCCGCCTTAATGCGCTCTCGGATCTGCGCAATCTTGTCGGTTGTCTCTTGTACAAGTTCAGGACCAACCATGCGCTTATCTCCGGCATCTGCCCAACATAAGGGCGATCGGCATTTGCAGCCATACAGAGCTTCGAACGGTGCGGCTTTTATGCTCGTATGATAGCTGTTATTGTAGGAAAACTCAACTAAAGGTAGATGAGTATCCCAGCTGCCGCCTAGATCCATGACACTTGCGCGGAGCATATCTTCTAACGTTTGTATAGTCCGTTCGCTCTGGCCGTCTGTTTGCGGATGGAATGTCGTGCTTAGATCTAACTGAGATCCAAAGGCTTCCTGAAATGATTGCCAGATTCTTGAGACAAAGCGTCCATCTCTGTCTGAAATGATTGAGATTGGCACTCCATGACGTGCCACAATTTCTCTTAAGTATATCTCTGCAAGCTTTCCAGTGCTATCCTTCTCTCGGATTGGTAGGAAATGTGCAGACTTCGTCAATCGATCAACTATTACCCATATCATATCGTGCCCTCTCGGGGTCCTGGGTAATTTCGTTATGAAGTCCATCGAGATTTGTTCCCACTTCCACACGGGAATCTCTGGTTGTTGTAGTAGGCCGGACGGTTTCTGATATTCTGCCTTAACCTTAGCACAGGTTAGGCATTTTCCAACATAGACAACAACGTCGCTCTTGAGTCTCGGCCACCAATAGTATTCTTTCAAATCTTGATACATTTTATCTGATCCTGGATGGATCGAGTATCTCGATTTATGCGCTTCATTAAGGATGACTTCTCGTATGCCACCATAGAGTGGAACCCAAATACGCTTCTTGAAGTATAAGGCTCCCTCTTCGTTTGGCACCATGTATTTCAGCATACCCCGTAGGTATTCAGCTTTACGGTTCTCTCCTTTAAGAGCTTCTTGTTGTGCATCACGAATGCGTGCAGTGAGGTTCGTTTGAATAGTCATTTCCAATGCTCGAACCCTTAGGGTCTTAACCCTTTCTTTTCGGCTCAACGCGTCCGCTACAACGTTTGCCTTTCCAGGATGGTACTTAATCTCACAGTCATAATCGTTCAGCAGCTCAACCCAACGCCGCTGGCGCATATTCAATTCCTTCTGATCAAATATGTGTTGTAAGCTTTTGTGATCTGTGAAGATTGTACATCGAGTACCATATAAATAATGTCGCCAAATCTTCAAGGCGAATACCACTGCACCCAGCTCCAGGTCATGAGTGGTATAATTTCTCTCGTGAACTTTCAGTTGTCTTGAAGCATAAGCGATGACTTTTTGGCGTTACATGAGCACGCAACCCAAGCCTTGTCGTGAGGCGTCGCAGTATACCACGAAGTCTTCAGTGCCTTCGGGTAATGATAGTATCGGTGCATCGCAGAGCTTGTTCTTAAGTAGCTGAAAGGCTTCTTCTTGTTTGTGACCCCAGTCGTATTTCTTGTCTTTCTGTGTAAGGGTCGTTAGCGGTTGAGCTATCTTTGAGAAATTCTCGATGAATCGCCGATAATAGCCCGCTAAGCCCAAACATTGTCGTACTTCGGTTGGGGTCTTGGGAGCTTCCCAATTCTTTATTGCTTCAATCTTGGACGGGTCTACATGAATGCCCTTCTCATTCACCACGTGACCAAGAAATTGTACTTCGCGAATCCAGAATTCGCATTTCGAGAACTTTGCATAAAGTTTCTCTTTCTTCAGTAGTTCCAGAATAGCTCTGAGATGTTGCTCATGTTCTTCTTTCGTTCACGAGTAAATTAGGATATCATCGATAAATACAATCACGAATTTATCGAGATATGGTTTACATACGCGGTTCATCAGATCCATAAAGACCGCTGGCGCGTTCTGTGACAACTGGCACAAACCGGTAATTTCCGTACACTATAATTATTGCTTAATGACTGAAATTATGAGTTAATTGTCAGCAATGGCTGAACACACAAGAAACAAGTGAATTCATGCATGTTGTATACTACAAAATATTTGCTTTACGCATAAACGAGAGCGTTGCGTCAATAGTAAACTCACCGGTAAGACACACTGTGTCGACTGAACTGCAGAAAGCAGTCAGACATTATAATTGAGGCCTAGGTGTAGGTCCGACGACAAAAGTACATTAAAACCCAAGAGTACATACAAGGGTTTAATATATAGACATTACGGAAGCAAAAATAAGCACTAAAAAGCACCCGAAACGCACTTTAAGTGCAGAAATTTATACAAATCAGCTCTAATCAGCTTTTAAACATACGAATATCATGCAGAAATTACGTTTTAGTATCCAGAATAATTCCCCAAGTGTTGGGAATTGAAAAGGGTACAAAAAGATACTTAAAAGACACAAAAAAATGTAATTTAGCACTTTAACGAATCAGTATCTAACCGAACAACCGGACATGACCCGGAACATAAAAATATTGCTAGAAGCATTGTTTTATTGCTTCTAAGCTAATTATGATCCCTGAGCACCCTAACACCCACTAAAATATCTTGTAACTAACATAACTAACTATATGCTTGGGATTGAACATTAAACAAACTAGATGGTTAAAAATTACAATTAACCACCCCCCATGCTAGTAAAATCGGCCCCAAGGGTGGCCCACCCTTGATCCCCATAATCTCTAGAGATTTTGCTTAAATCTCCCTTGGAATGGTGAAAGATCATGGCCTTGTACCTAGGGAACACTAAGACCAATGGACATAAGCTCAACATGGATATAAGGAGATCAAGATACCATTTTCTTTCACAACACAACACACACCACTACTCTCTCTCCCTCTCTACAACTCTCGGCCGAACCCCCCTAGAACCACCCACCCACTTTCGACTTTCATCCTCACCATTCCATCTTCATACAAGTGATAAAGGTCACGTATTAGGAAGCTTGGAGCAAGCGGAACACGAAGGACCACCACCGTTAGCTTTTATCCACCCACTTTTCGCCGAGATTCTTCCCTAGCCTTGAGCTAGAGGTATATCATTTAAAACTTGTTTTTACACTCATCTAAAGTGGTTAAAAGGAATATTGTCGGTTAAATATCGTTAACATACATTTCGATGCATAAAAGTCTAGTAAAAACCATAAAAGTGGTGGTTAAAGACATATAACTTGTGTAAAAGTTGTAGTATTTGAGATTTGTGTTTATCTAGACCCGATCTATGATGTGGTAGCTCGGATCTCCGTTTAACCCGACTTTGTAAGATCATGGATCTTCACATAAGCTCGTTTTTGGTAACCACAAGGGTTAAAAGGCGAAACTCTACCACACAAGATACATGAACTTGTGTAGAAATATTTTACTTGTGTAAAAGTAATTTAACTTGTACAATGGAGTTTAAAACTAGCAGATCTACGTATCTGCAAGTGGTATTTTTGAAGAACCACACTTTAAAGAAATCACATGTTCTAAACCGGGTCTTACACAAACAAAAGCGGTTTTTTTGTGAACAAACAAGTGTATGGATACTTGTGTAACAAGGGTTTTAACAAAGAAATAATTTTCGTAAAAACCGACTAGAAGTTGTAAAACTTCATACCCTTTAAAAATAAAGTTTTTAAGAAGTCAAACTTATTTTTAAAGATAACAAGACTTACTAAATGTGTTAGTAAGTTACTACACGTTTTTGTAAATATTCAAGTTCATGAAATTAGTGATTATTGTTGACGATTATTGTTGATAATTGTGGTTGCTGATTGTTGATGATTGTTGATGATTTAAAAGAAAATAGACACACGTTTTGAAAACGTGGGAAACCTCCATTTTTAGGGGAAACTCTGTCAAATTTTTTATAGATTTTGACACTTAGAAAAATGTAAGTTTTTGAGAAACTTATTCCCTAAAAATGTGTTTAAAAGCATTAACAAGGTTTCCCTAACTTTTGATGATAAGAAATGGTGATTTCTTGAAGAATAAAAAAAATGGATAATAAGTATATATTTTTGAGAGAAAAAAAAATATATATTATTTTATCACCAAATTTTGTGCTAAGTGTATATAGTATGTGTTATACGTGCTAGTGTATTAAGACTTAAAAATACACTAAATACTCATGAGGAGTAGAAATATAGAAATACACATACAAAACACAAGATACACGATTCGGGTGCAAAGTGCAAAACACAAAAGACTTATATTTATTTTTGAAGAAAATAATATAAGTAAGATACGTAGTTAAAAATATGGAATATTTTTAACACAAGAATATATACACAAAAGAGAGTGACTGTACTTGTGCGACACAAGTCTAGTGACTAACGTTAAGAAAACGCGTATAGGTTACGACGTTAATTAAGCAAACCCGGTGGAGTTTACGACGCTAGGAACGCAAAGTTGTGAGTTCATGCTCCCCCTTTTCTCTTAACTGTTTTCAGTTTTATAACTTCGGGGGTGAAATACATGTTACGTGATATAATAAACGAGAATTGATACTTGATATAATAAACGAGAATTGATACTTGATGTAATAAACGAGAATTGGTACTTGGTATCATAAACGAGAAATAGTGTCGCGAATAGGGTACCATAAGCACCATTAATCGTGTACATACTTAGACCGCAGAACAAAAGGTTAGATCTAACGGGTACTCGGGCAGCCCCACTCTTGGTGACCACTAGTACCGAGGAGTGTTTTTGTGTCTCCGTCGTGAATCGACAACTAGAAAAATGCCTATGGTTTGGTGACTTCCTATGTAGTGCCACACGTTAATGGCCTTGCAACCCATTAACTAAACAAGAATACTTTATTTGGTTTACACCACAAGAATACTTTATTACATTATTTGGTTTATACCACAAGAATACTTTATTCGGTTTACACTACAAGAATACTTTATTTTCACAAGATACTCGTTATGTTTTCATACAAAGTATACAAACGTGTTCAACACAAAACTGCATGAATTCACACCAACTTTATGTTGACGTTTTTCCAAAAACTCACATGTATTTCAGGTAACTAGGATGGATGTGCGCGCGGTTTTACTCATGCTCTTGGATGTCGCTTTGTTTATCTTTGAATAAAGTTGTAAACTCATCAGACAAAATGCTGTCTTGTGATGTAAACACTTAAACCATGTTTTCGGTTATGTAATGTTTGACACTTTGAAACTAATTTATGAGCATGTAGTATGTTTACCTTTCGTATGCAATGAGAACCTTTCATGATCACACCTCGTGCTTCCGCCGCAGAAAGGGGTGTGACAGATTGGTATCAGAGCTACGATTGTAGTGAACCAGGATTCCTTCTCGAGTCTAGTCTACAATCTCTAGGATCCATTCACGAAAACAATTTTCAAAGAGTTTTCATTGCATAAAACGTTCCCGCGACATCCACTGCCTAAAACCGAATACATGAGTCTAGAAAAGACACTACGAGACTTAGAGTGCACTAGAGTAGCACTTGTCATTGACTAGAAATTACTTGCAATCATGTGTGATAATTAGCATGTACTAGAAGTAGAATATCACAAGTATATGTGACTTTACCTAAAAGCAATGGCCTACCTGAAGGAAGAAATACGAGGATGAAACGAACTGTGCGGACTGTGCAAGGAGTTACGTAATTATGGATGCATACATAATTATGGAATTCAGTGCACAGAAATCACAGCAAGTCTTGTCACGTATAGATTCCCTCAGTGCAAGCCTACTAAGTACTCTGCTAGAGTAATAATTGTTTGATGTCACTTGTGTGGTATATATACCTGTGAATATATATGATACTACAGTCTAGTGTGACGATATCAAACAAATGTCTAACCCTGCTGTGTTATGTTCTGTCAGAACATGGCACCCAGGAAAACTGTGAATGCTCGCAATGATGATCAACCTCCACCTCCCCCACTGCCAAGAACTGCTGAAGAGCTGAACGCTTTGCTAGAGGAAAGGATCTCCGCTGCTATCGCCCAGTACGAGGCGAACCGAACTCAAGACAGTGGAGGACCAAGCAACGCTAGGCGTAATGGGAATGGAGATTCGTCTGGAGGCAATGCAGCTCAAGGTAATCTTGAGACACTATACTAAGCATGAGGAAATTTATGAACGGTCTTTGTTTCATTATTTCTTCGATTGCTCACATGTGAATTGGTTGAATTAATTCCAGGCTGCACTTTCAAGCAGTTCCTCGACTGCAAGCCGATAAACTATGACGGCACAGGAGGTGCAGTAGCATTTGTGCGCTGGACGGAGAAGACTGAAGCTACTTTCCGCATAAGCAAGTGTACCGCGGATCAACAAGTCACTTTTGCTACTGGGTTATTCGTCGATGAAGCTCTGACTTGGTGGAACCTACAAACCCAAACCTTGGGTGATGATGCCGCTTATGGCCTAACTTGGGAGGAACTGAAGGAAAGGATGAGAGAGAAGTACTGCTCTCGTGCCGAACTCCAAAGGCTGGAGACAGAGTTCTGGCACCTGACCATGGAAGGTGCTGACATAAATGGTTATACTCGAAGGTTCCACGATCTGTCTAGAGTGCTTCCCTACATGGTGACTCCTGAATTTAAGCGTGTGGAACGCTACATTTGGGGACTGGCCTCAGAATTTCGTGGCATGGTAACGGCGGCCAAACCACAAACAATCACCGAGGCTGTAACTCTGGCTGTCAGCCTGACTGAAGATTGTGTTCGTATGAAGAAGCTCTCACTGAACCCAACAGAAAATACCGAGACACATGCTGAGTTGTCCGGTGACAAGAAAAGAAAACATGCAAACCTGAGTCAAGCAACTCGTAACAACAGGGGTTCCAACAAGAAGCGTGACACTAACCCGCCGCAGGGGGCGAAATCTCTTGCAGCCATGAATGACGCTCCTGCCAAGAGGTACCTGGGCACTCGGCCCCTTTGCAACAATTGCAAGCGTCACCACGAAGGGGTTTGTCGCGTTCCAAAATGCGATAAGTGTGGAAAGTTGGGTCACTATGCTGAGGATTGTTGGAGTAAAGGAAGGAATGGGAATGGAAACCGCAACGATACTGGTAATAGAAACAATGGTGGAAATGGGAATGGCAATGGTAACCGAACTGGGAATGGAGCTGGGCGAAATCAAGGATGCTTCAGTTGTGGAAGCAACGAACATTTCATGAAAGATTGTCCAAAAGGAAACACTGCTCAGGCTCGAGCATTTGTGATTGGAGCAAAGAACGCACGCGAAGACCCAAACGTGGTCACCGGTACGTTTCTCATTAACAATCACTTTGCATCCATATTATTCGACACTGGCGCCGATTATAGCTTCATGTCTGTGGAATTTAAACGCATACTCGGAATAGAATCTAGTAGATTAGAAATTCCTTATTCCATAGAACTAGCCAATGGTAAACTTGTTGAGTCGGGCGAAGTTGTTAGAGGCTGCACACTGGAACTTGGCGAACAAAAATTTAGCATCGACCTCTTGCCTATTCAATTGGGTAGCTTCGATGTAGTGGTCGGAATGGACTGGTTGTCCAAGAACAGAGCTGAAGTTATCTGTCATGAGAAAATCATTCGCATCCCTCTAGCGAATGATGAAACTCTCATCGTGCATGGAGAAAAACGAGACGCGCCTCTACGAATAATCAGTTGTATGAAGGCACAGAAGTGCTTAAGGAAAGGATGTATTGCTTTTCTAGCGCATGTGGTAGACAAGAAGGCTGAGGAGCCGAAACTCAAAGACATTCCTGTGGTGAAGGAATTCTCCGATGTTTTTCCCGAAGATCTGCCAGGACTACCTCCGCAACGACAAGTCGAATTCCGTATAGACTTGGTTCCAGGAGCTGCTCCTGTAGCCAAGGCTCCATATCGGCTTGCACCATCCGAAATGCAAGAATTATCCACACAGCTCCAGGAGTTGTTGGATAAAGGATTCATAAGGCCAAGCTTCTCACCCTGGGGAGCTCCAGTATTGTTCGTGAAGAAGAAGGATGGAACACTGCGGATGTGTATCGATTACAGAGAACTGAACAAGCTCACAATCAAGAATCGGTATCCACTACCGAGGATTGATGACCTATTTGATCAACTACAAGGATCAAGCTACTATTCCAAGATCGACCTTCGATCTGGATACCATCAGCTGAGAATCCAAGATGAAAGTGTGCCAAAGACTGCATTCAGGACGCGATATGGGCACTACGAATTTCGGGTGATGCCGTTTGGACTGACGAATGCACCAGCGGTCTTTATGGATCTGATGAACCGCGTATGCAAACCATATCTCGATAAATTCGTGATTGTATTTATCGACGATATCCTGATTTACTCGCGAACGAAAGAAGAACATGAGCAACATCTCAGAACCATCTTGGAACTACTGAAGAAAGAGAAACTTTATGCAAAGTTCTCGAAATGCGAATTCTGGATTCGCGAAGTACAATTTCTTGGTCACGTGGTGAATGAGAGAGGCATTCATGTAGACCCGTCCAAGATTGAAGCAATAAAGAATTGGGAAGCTCCCAAGACCCCAACTGAAGTTCGACAATTTTTGGGCTTAGCGGGCTATTATCGGCGATTCATTGAGAATTTCTCGAAGATAGCTCAACCGCTAACGACCCTGACACAGAAGGACAAGAAGTACGACTGGGGTCACAAACAAGAAGAAGCCTTTCAGCTACTTAAGAACAAGCTCTGCGATGCACCGATACTATCATTACCCGAAGGCACTGAAGACTTCGTGGTATACTGCGACGCCTCACGACAAGGCTTGGGTTGCGTGCTCATGCAACGCCAAAAAGTCATCGCTTACGCTTCAAGACAACTGAAGGTTCATGAAAGAAATTATACCACTCACGACCTAGAGTTGGGCGCAGTGGTATTCGCCTTGAAGATTTGGCGACATTATCTATATGGTACTCGATGTACAATCTTCACAGATCACAAAAGCTTACAACACATATTTGATCAGAAGGAATTAAATATGCGCCAGCGACGTTGGGTCGAGCTGCTGAATGATTATGACTGTGAGATTAAGTACCATCCTGGAAAGGCAAATGTTGTAGCAGACGCGTTGAGCCGAAAGGAAAGGGTTAAGACCCTAAGGGTTCGAGCATTGGAAATGACGATTCGAACGAACCTCACTGCACGCATTCGGGATGCACAACAAGAAGCTCTTAAAGAAGAGAACCGTAAAGCTGAATACCTCCGGGGTGCATTGAAATACATGGTGCCAAATGAAGAGGGAGCCTTATACTTCAAGAAGCGTATTTGGGTTCCACTCTATGGTGGCATACGAGAAGTCATCCTTAATGAAGCCCACAAATCGAGATATTCGATCCATCCAGGATCGGACAAGATGTACCAAGACTTGAAAGAGTACTATTGGTGGCCGAGACTCAAAAGCGACGTTGCTGTCTATGTTGGAAAATGCCTAACCTGTGCGAAGGTTAAGGCCGAATATCAGAAACCGTCCGGCCTATTACAACAACCAGAAATTCCCGTATGGAAGTGGGAACAAATCTCGATGGACTTCATAACGAAATTACCCAGGACCCCGAGAGGGCACGATATGATATGGGTAATAGTTGATCGATTAACAAAGTCTGCGCATTTCCTACCAATCCGAGAGAAGGATAGCACTGGAAAGCTAGCAGAGATATACTTAAGAGAAATTGTGGCACGTCATGGAGTGCCAATCTCAATCATTTCAGACAGAGATGGACGCTTTGTCTCAAGAATCTGGCAATCATTTCAGGAAGCCTTTGGATCTCAGTTAGATCTGAGCACGGCATTCCACCCACAAACAGACGGCCAGAGCGAACGGACTATACAAACGTTAGAAGATATGCTTCGCGCATGTGTCATGGACCTAGGCGGCAGCTGGGATACTCATCTACCTTTAGTTGAGTTTTCCTACAATAACAGTTATCATACGAGCATAAAAGCCGCGCCGTTCGAAGCTCTGTATGGCCGCAAATGCCGATCGCCCTTATGTTGGGCAGATGCCGGAGATAAACGTATGGTTGGTCCTGAACTTGTACAAGAGACAACCGATAAGATCGCGTAGATCCGAGAGCGCATTAGGGCGGCTCGAGAGCGACAAAAGAGCTACGCGGATCCAAATAGAAAATCGGTAGATTTCGAGGTGGGAGACAAAGTGTTGTTAAAAGTCTCACCATGGAAGGGCGTAGTCAGATTTGGAAAGCGTGGAAAGTTGAATCCACGATACATCGGACCATTCAGAATATTGAGAAGAATTGGTACCGTGGCATACAAGTTGGAGTTACCGGCAGAACTTAATGGAGTACATGATACGTTTCATGTATCCAACCTGAAGAAGAGTCCAACGCAAGAAAACGTGACCATCCCGTTGGATGAAGTGCATATTGATGAAGCCCTCCGATTTACAGAAAAACCCGTTGAGGTTACTGACTGGAAAGTCAACAAGACCAGGAGGAGCAGTGTGAAACTTGTTAAAGTACGTTGGAGCTCTAAGCACGGACCCGAGTACACATGGGAACGTGAAGACCAGTTCAAGAAAAAGTATCCCCACCTATTCAAGAAGACTCCGGCGAGAGTTAGTTCAGTCTGAATTTCGGGACGAAATTCTTTTAACGGGGGGAGACTGTGACAACTGGCACAAACCGGTAATTTCCGTACACTATAATTATTGCTTAATGACTGCAATTATGAGTTAATTGTCAGCAATGGCTGAACACACAAGAAACAAGTGAATTCATGCATGTTGTATACTACAAAATATTTGCTTTACGCATAAACGAGAGCGTTGCGTCAATAGTAAACTCACCGGTAAGACACACTGTGTCGACTGAACTGCAGAAAGCAGTCAGACATTATAATTGAGGCCTAGGTGTAGGTCCGACGACAAAAGTACATTAAAACCCAAGAGTACATACAAGGGTTTAATATATAGACATTACGGAAGCAAAAATAAGCACTAAAAAGCACCCGAAACGCACTTTAAGTGCAGAAATTTATACAAATCAGCTCTAATCAGCTTTTAAACATACGAATATCATGCAGAAATTACGTTTTAGTATCCAGAATAATTCCCCAAGTGTTGGGAATTGAAAAGGGTACAAAAAGATACTTAAAAGACACAAAAAAATGTAATTTAGCACTTTAACGAATCAGTATCTAACCGAACAACCGGACATGACCCGGAACATAAAAATATTGCTAGAAGCATTGTTTTATTGTTTCTAAGCTAATTATGATCCCTGAGCACCCTAACACCCACTAAAATATCTTGTAACTAACATAACTAACTATATGCTTGGGATTGAACATTAAACAAACTAGATGGTTAAAAATTACAATTAACCACCCCCCATGCTAGTAAAATCGGCCCCAAGGGTGGCCCACCCTTGATCCCCATAATCTCTAGAGATTTTGCTTAAATCTCCCTTGGAATGGTGAAAGATCATGGCCTTGTACCTAGGGAACACTAAGACCAATGGACATAAGCTCAACATGGATATAAGGAGATCAAGACACCATTTTCTTTCACAACACAACACACACCACTACTCTCTCTCCCTCTCTACAACTCTCGGCCGAACCCCCCTAGAACCACCCACCCACTTTCGACTTTCATCCTCACCATTCCATCTTCATACAAGTGATAAAGGTCACGTATTAGGAAGCTTGGAGCAAGCGGAACACGAAGGACCACCACCGTTAGCTTTTATCCACCCACTTTTCGCCGAGATTCTTCCCTAGCCTTGAGCTAGAGGTATATCATTTAAAACTTGTTTTTACACTCATCTAAAGTGGTTAAAAGGAATATTGTCGGTTAAATATCGTTAACATACATTTCGATGCATAAAAGTCTAGTAAAAACCATAAAAGTGGTGGTTAAAGACATATAACTTGTGTAAAAGTTGTAGTATTTGAGATTTGTGTTTATCTAGACCCGATCTATGATGTGGTAGCTCGGATCTCCGTTTAACCCGACTTTGTAAGATCATGGATCTTCACATAAGCTCGTTTTTGGTAACCACAAGGGTTAAAAGGCGAAACTCTACCACACAAGATACATGAACTTGTGTAGAAATATTTTACTTGTGTAAAAGTAATTTAACTTGTACAATGGAGTTTAAAACTAGCAGATCTACGTATCTGCAAGTGGTATTTTTGAAGAACCACACTTTAAAGAAATCACATGTTCTAAACCGGGTCTTACACAAACAAAAGCGGTTTTTTTGTGAACAAACAAGTGTATGGATACTTGTGTAACAAGGGTTTTAACAAAGAAATAATTTTCGTAAAAACCGACTAGAAGTTGTAAAACTTCATACCCTTTAAAAATAAAGTTTTTAAGAAGTCAAACTTATTTTTAAAGATAACAAGACTTACTAAATTTGTTAGTAAGTTACTACACGTTTTTGTAAATATTCAAGTTCATGAAATTAGTGATTATTGTTGACGATTATTGTTGATAATTGTGGTTGCTGATTGTTGATGATTGTTGATGATTTAAAAGAAAATAAACACACGTTTTGAAAACGTGGGAAACCTCCATTTTTAGGGGAAACTCTGTCAAAATTTTTATAGATTTTGACACTTAGAAAAATGTAAGTTTTTGAGAAACTTATTCCCTAAAAATGTGTTTAAAAGCATTAACAAGGTTTCCCTAACTTTTGATGATAAGAAATGGTGATTTCTTGAAGAATAAAAAAAAATGGATAATAAGTATATATTTTTGAGAGAAAAAAAAATATATATTATTTTATCACCAAATTTTGTGCTAAGTGTATATAGTATGTGTTATACGTGCTAGTGTATTAAGACTTAAAAATACACTAAATACTCATGAGGAGTAGAAATATAGAAATACACATACAAAACACAAGATACACGATTCGGGTGCAAAGTGCAAAACACAAAAGACTTATATTTATTTTTGAAGAAAATAATATAAGTAAGATACGTAGTTAAAAATATGGAATATTTTTAACACAAGAATATATACACAAAAGAGAGTGACTGTACTTGTGCGACACAAGTCTAGTGACTAACGTTAAGAAAACGCGTATAGGTTACGACGTTAATTAAGCAAACCCGGTGGAGTTTACGACGCTAGGAACGCAAAGTTGTGAGTTCATGCTCCCCCTTTTCTCTTAACTGTTTTCAGTTTTATAACTTCGGGGGTGAAATACATGTTACGTGATATAATAAACGAGAATTGATACTTGATATAATAAACGAGAATTGATACTTGATGTAATAAACGAGAATTGGTACTTGGTATCATAAACGAGAAATAGTGTCGCGAATAGGGTACCATAAGCACCATTAATCGTGTACATACTTAGACCGCAGAACAAAAGGTTAGATCTAACGGGTACTCGGGCAGCCCCACTCTTGGTGACCACTAGTACCGAGGAGTGTTTTTGTGTCTCCGTCGTGAATCGACAACTAGAAAAATGCCTATGGTTTGGTGACTTCCTATGTAGTGCCACACGTTAATGGCCTTGCAACCCATTAACTAAACAAGAATACTTTATTTGGTTTACACCACAAGAATACTTTATTACATTATTTGGTTTATACCACAAGAATACTTTATTCGGTTTACACTACAAGAATACTTTATTTTCACAAGATACTCGTTATGTTTTCATACAAAGTATACAAACGTGTTCAACACAAAACTGCATGAATTCACACCAACTTTATGTTGACGTTTTTCCAAAAACTCACATGTATTTCAGGTAACTAGGATGGATGTGCGCGCGGTTTTACTCATGCTCTTGGATGTCGCTTTGTTTATCTTTGAATAAAGTTGTAAACTCATCAGACAAAATGCTGTCTTGTGATGTAAACACTTAAACCATGTTTTCGGTTATGTAATGTTTGACACTTTGAAACTAATTTATGAGCATGTAGTATGTTTACCTTTCGTATGCAATGAGAACCTTTCATGATCACACCTCGTGCTTCCGCCGCAGAAAGGGGTGTGACAGATTGGTATCAGAGCTACGATTGTAGTGAACCAGGATTCCTTCTCGAGTCTAGTCTACAATCTCTAGGATCCATTCACGAAAACAATTTTCAAAGAGTTTTCATTGCATAAAACGTTCCCGCGACATCCACTGCCTAAAACCGAATACATGAGTCTAGAAAAGACACTACGAGACTTAGAGTGCACTAGAGTAGCACTTGTCATTGACTAGAAATTACTTGCAATCATGTGTGATAATTAGCATGTACTAGAAGTAGAATATCACAAGTATATGTGACTTTACCTAAAAGCAATGGCCTACCTGAAGGAAGAAATACGAGGATGAAACGAACTGTGCGGACTGTGCAAGGAGTTACGTAATTATGGATGCATACATAATTATGGAATTCAGTGCACAGAAATCACAGCAAGTCTTGTCACGTATAGATTCCCTCAGTGCAAGCCTACTAAGTACTCTGCTAGAGTAATAATTGTTTGATGTCACTTGTGTGGTATATATACCTGTGAATATATATGATACTACAGTCTAGTGTGACGATATCAAACAAATGTCTAACCCTGCTGTGTTATGTTCTGTCAGAACATGGCACCCAGGAAAACTGTGAATGCTCGCAATGATGATCAACCTCCACCTCCCCCACTGCCAAGAACTGCTGAAGAGCTGAACGCTTTGCTAGAGGAAAGGATCTCCGCTGCTATCGCCCAGTACGAGGCGAACCGAACTCAAGACAGTGGAGGACCAAGCAACGCTAGGCGTAATGGGAATGGAGATTCGTCTGGAGGCAATGCAGCTCAAGGTAATCTTGAGACACTATACTAAGCATGAGGAAATTTATGAACGGTCTTTGTTTCATTATTTCTTCGATTGCTCACATGTGAATTGGTTGAATTAATTCCAGGCTGCACTTTCAAGCAGTTCCTCGACTGCAAGCCGATAAACTATGACGGCACAGGAGGTGCAGTAGCATTTGTGCGCTGGACGGAGAAGACTGAAGCTACTTTCCGCATAAGCAAGTGTACCGCGGATCAACAAGTCACTTTTGCTACTGGGTTATTCGTCGATGAAGCTCTGACTTGGTGGAACCTACAAACCCAAACCTTGGGTGATGATGCCGCTTATGGCCTAACTTGGGAGGAACTGAAGGAAAGGATGAGAGAGAAGTACTGCTCTCGTGCCGAACTCCAAAGGCTGGAGACAGAGTTCTGGCACCTGACCATGGAAGGTGCTGACATAAATGGTTATACTCGAAGGTTCCACGATCTGTCTAGAGTGCTTCCCTACATGGTGACTCCTGAATTTAAGCGTGTGGAACGCTACATTTGGGGACTGGCCTCAGAATTTCGTGGCATGGTAACGGCGGCCAAACCACAAACAATCACCGAGGCTGTAACTCTGGCTGTCAGCCTGACTGAAGATTGTGTTCGTATGAAGAAGCTCTCACTGAACCCAACAGAAAATACCGAGACACATGCTGAGTTGTCCGGTGACAAGAAAAGAAAACATGCAAACCTGAGTCAAGCAACTCGTAACAACAGGGGTTCCAACAAGAAGCGTGACACTAACCCGCCGCAGGGGGCGAAATCTCTTGCAGCCATGAATGACGCTCCTGCCAAGAGGTACCTGGGCACTCGGCCTTCATACAACTGATGATCCGTAGGGGCGCGTCTCGTCTTTCTCCATGTACTATGAGAGTTTCATCACTCGTTAGAGGGATGCGAATGATTTTCTCATGACAAATGACTTCAGCTTTGTTCTTGGACAACCAGTCCATCCCGACCACTACATTGAAGCTACCTAATTGAATAGGTAAGAGGTCGATGCTAAATCTTCGTTCACCAAGTTCTAGCGTGCAGCCTCTAACAACTTCGCCCGATTCAACAAGTTTACCATTGGCTAGTTCTATGGAATAAGGAATTTCTAATCTACTAGATTCTATTCCAAGTATGCGTTTAAATTCCACAGACATGAAACTATAATCGGCGCCAGTGTCGAATAATATGGATGCAAAGTGATTGTTAATGAGGAACGTACCGTTGACCACATTAGGGTCCTCGCGTGCGTCCCTTGCTCCAATCACAAATGCTCGGGCCTGAGCATTGTTTCTCTCTGGGCAGTCCTTCATGAAATGATCTTTGCTTCTACATCTGAAGCATCCTTGGTTTCCCCCATTCCCGTTGCCAGCACCGTTTCCATTTCCACCATTGTTCCTATCATCAGCCCCATTACGATTTCCATTCCCGTTCCTCTTACTCCAGCAGTCTTCAGTGCGGTGACCCAACTTTCCACACTTGTCACACTTTGAGATGCGACAAGCTCCCTCGTGGTGGTGTTTACACCGATGGCATTTGGGCAAGGTGCCCAGGTATCCCTTTGCTGGTGCGTCGTTCATGGCTGCAAGAGGTTTCGCCCCTTGAGGCGGGTTAGGGTCACGCTTCTTGTTGGAACCTTTGTTGTTACGAGTTGCTTGATTCAAGTTTGCATATTTCCTTTTCTTGTCGCCAGATGACTCAGCATGCGTCTCGGCATTTTCTGTTGGGTTCAGTGATAGCGTCTTCATTCAAACACAATTTTTAGTAAGGCTGACAGCCAGAGTTACAGCCTCGGTGATTGTTTGTGGTTTGGCCGACGTCACCATGCCACGAAACTCTGAGGCCAGTCCCCAAATGTAGCGTTCAACGCGCTTGAATTCGGGAGTCACCATGTAGGGAAGCACTCTAGACAGATCGTGGAACCTTCGAGTATAACCATTAATGTCAGCACCTTCCATGGTCAAGTGCCAGAACTCCGTCTCCAGCCTTTGGAGTTCAGCACGAGAGCAGTACTTCTCTCTCATTCTTTCCTTCAGTTCCTCCCAAGTTAAGCCATAAGCGGCATCATCGCCCAAAGTTTGGACTTGCAGGTTCCACCAAGTCAGAGCTTCATCGACAAACAACCCAGTAGCAAAGGTGACTTGTTGATCCGCGGTACACTTGCTCATGCGGAAGGTAGCTTCAGTCTTCTCCGTCCAGCGCACAAATGCTACTGCACCTCCTGTGCCATCATAGTTCATCGGCTTGCAGTCGAGGAACTGCTTGAAAGTGCAGCCTGGAATTGATTCAACCAATTCACATGTGAGCAATCGAAGAAATAATGAAACAAAGACCGTTCATAAATTTCCTCATGCTTAGCACAGTGTCTTAAGGTTACCTAGAGCTGCATTGCCTCCAGACGAATCTCCATTCCCATTACGCCTAGCGTTGCTTGGTCCTCCACTGTCTTGAGTTCGGTTCGCCTCGTACTGGGCGATAGCAGCGGAGATCCTTTCCTCCAGTAGAGCGTTCAGCTCTTCAGCAGTTCTTGGCAGTGGGGGAGGAGGAGGTTGATCGTCATTGCGAGCATTCACAGTTTTCCTGGGTGCCATGTTCTGACAGAACATAACACAACAGGGTTAGACAGTTGTTTGATATCGTCCTACTAGACAGTAGTAGTATATATATTCACAGGTATATACCACATAAGTGACATCAAACAATTATTACTCTAGCAGAGTACTTAGTAGGCTTGCACTGAGGGAATCTATACGTGACAAGACTTGCTGTGGTTTCTGTGCACTGAATTCCATAATTATGTATGCATCCATAATTACGTAACTCCTTGCACAGTCCGCACAGTTAGTTTCATCCACGTATTTCTTCCTTCAGATGGGCCATTGCTTTCAGGTAAAGTCACGTATACTTGTGACATTCTACTTCTAGTACATGCTAATTATCACACATAATTGCAAGTAATTTCTAGTCAACGACAAGTGCTACTCAAGTGCACTCTAAGTCTCGTAGTGTCTTTTCTAGACTCATGTAGACGGTTTCAGGCAGTGGATGTCGCGGGACGTTTTATGCAATGAAAACTCTTTGAAAATTGTTTTCGTGAAAGGATCCTAGAGATTGTAGACTAGACTCGAGAAGGAATCCTGGTTCACTACAATCAAAGCTCTGGTACCAATCTGTCACACCCCTTTCTGCGGCGGAAGCACGAGGTGTGATCATGAAAGGTTCTCATTGCATACGAAGAGTAAACATACTACATGCTCAAAAATATCTTTAAATATTACATTATTGAAAACATATGTCAAGTGTTTACAACACGAGATAACATATTGTCTTAAAAGTCACAACTTTATTTAAAGATAGACAAAGCGACATCCACGAGCATGAGTAAGACCACGCGCACATCCATCCTAGTTACCTGAAATACATGTGAGTTTTGGAAAAACGTCAACATAAAGTTGGTGTGAATTCATGCAATTTTTGTATTTCACGTTTGTATACTTTGTATGAAAACATAATTTGTATAAATCAAGTCTTTTGTGT